>VDFB02052162.1:0-60687 GCA_007258455.2 Sequoia sempervirens | reverse complement strand
ACAAACTCTACTGACTATACCCTATTATATGGTGCATGTCAGTACCATACTGTATGGATTCTGTATAGTCGTACAAACAAAATGGCGATAAAAATCTAAAAAAAACCTTTGAGGGTCTGGGGAAAAAAACTCCAATTTTGGTGATTTGACAAGAGATCGTAAGGTTGCCAGACATTTCAAATGCAATGAAAGGGTCAATTTTTTCCCAATGTGCTTTGAAAAATTAGCTACCTCTTGGATCTGGTAACCACCTCCCAACTTGAAACCTTCGTAGATCTGGCAAAATATGTCAGATTTTGATAAAACAAAAGCCAATCTTACCTTTCTCAAACACCTTGGACTCAATGGTGAGCTCAGATTACCTCCAACACGTGCCAAAATTAACCTACAGTAAAAAACCACAAAGAGGAACCCTCCAAAACTAGTATTTTTTAATTTTTATGATTACCTAGATCACCATCAGGTGCAAGGGAAGACCATACTCAACCTTACTAAATTCACCAAGATCTCTCACTAGTAATAGCGCTACCCTCAAATCTAAGAAGGAATATGCAAGGTTGTTCTTTGGTACCATGTAGGAGTTGAAAATTAGCTCTATCCCAAGACCACTTGCAAAAACAATGAAACCCTTCAACAAGAGTGTAAAAAATGAGCTTGCTTGATATTAAGATCCATCAAATATGAGGATGAGGTATCTTACAAGAGTGTACAATGACCTTGCTTATATAGATAAGGTGTGATGAAGTACCAAATGCCAAAACATTAAATAACTGGCATTAAACAACATAAGCCATCATTAAATGACCTAGGACTCTAATATTTAGGATAAGATCTTATCTAAACAACTTAAATATGCCTAGGATCGAAGTGGACTTAACATGTAAATAAGACCCTACTAATAACTAGTTAGGAAAATTACCTATTTACACCAACAATTGTATTGAATGTGTGCTCTTGCTTTCTAATTTCCTTGATTTGTTTCACTTCTCTAAGTGTTAAGGATTGTTGTTGTTTACAAACACTTAGGGCAGATTAACAAATCACAAGAGCTTGTGTTCTCCTATGTCAACTCCTTTGGTAGGACCAACTTTACGATCATGGAAGTGATTGAGAACAATAATCTCTAATCATGCAAATGCCTTAGAATAATTATGCAGATTCTAATCCTTTTTAGGTCCTCTAATTGAATTGTGCCTAGTTTACTTCCTCTAATGCGAATGTTACGTAAATGATTTCTTGATTTTCAAATGACTACAATTGAATGCCTTTAAATATAATTATATAATAATACATCACATAAATGCATGTTTAATCAGCTCATAATGACAAGTGAAATGGACAAGAATTAACTAATTCCAAAAAATTTCAAATACATAGAAGTGGGATTGCTCTCATTCTTATGAGATTCCTAATATAAGAGTAGTATTGTTTGTGTAGGGTATGAATGTTTGTATGTGGAGAATGCAATAAAATTGATAAGATGTGATTGGATATATGAAAATGTGTATAAATAAAGATAGTTATAAAATTATTTATATTGGTGAAACCGTCGCACAGATGCAAGAGTTCAGAGTTCGTTAACATTGATATTGGTGTGAAGTTGTCTTGTTGAAAGATTGTTAACATTGGTAGTGGAGAATTCGAGGGTGCAAGCATAAAACATGTGTGGGGGCCACATTCGCGTGTATCCATATATTAAAAACAAACGCGTAAGGTACCCGCACGACTGGAATTTGGGCAGATTAGAGTGAAGAGCACTGTTAAAGGCCTGCCACTAATTACAACTCTAACGAGAAGTTGCTTCATCATTACCACTAGTTATATCGTACCGAAAAGCAAGGGCAAGGCAAGTGCCACCTCTACTTTATCCAGCTAGTTTAAATTTCTGTTGATGCACTTCAAGGCTGAGATAGACAGCTCTTCAAGATTCTCAAACCCCTCCCTTGATTTAACCCCTGTTTGTACACGATCAATATCTTGGCCTACTAAGTTTGAGGGGAGATCGGTAGCATTAGATTTTAACAGAGCAGATCTGGCCAGATGGGTGTGGATTATTACAAAGTTCTGAAGGTGGAAAGAAATGTATCGGAGGAGGACCTGAAGAAGGCATACAAGAAGTTGGCCATGAAATGGCACCCTGATAAGAACCCTGATAACATGGAGGACGCGGAGGCTAATTTCAAACGAATTTCTGAGGCCTACGAGGTATGCATCTCAAATTTCGGAGCTGATTTGAGCTTATCTCATGGGTTTTCTTTCTTTTTTTAACCCTATTTATGATGGGTTCTGCCCCTCGGAGGATTGTGATTTAGGATTCACCTGTTCTCACCCTTTTACCAGTTTTACATTAATGTATCAAAAAATCAACATTCTCTGCTTTTGTTTCCTGTTTATCCGGGAAAAGATTTTTCCTTCTGGTCACCATGGAAATAGAATTCATTAAATTCTGCCCAATGTCCCATAACATGTATGGAGAATTTTACAAATAATGAAAACATAGTTTGGAATTGCCCATGCAATTGTTGTTTTTTTTTAACAGATGTTGCAAAAGAAGAAAAGACATTTTGAATGAAAAAAAGGTTGATTTAAAAAATTATCAATTGCATGTAAATCTGTTAACTGGGCAGAGCAAACTTTCAGGTATCCTGCACCTGCTAAAGACATGCAGCTATGTTTTCCATCCCTAGTTTTTTGCCCAATTCCTACTTCTTCAATTTTAATATCATTTAACCTAAGATTCTATTTTTACCTACAGCTGTTGCAAATAAATTTCACGGGGTATTCCTGCTCAGGATTCACCACTTAATTTTACTGCTGATGGCCAAAGTGTGTGACACAGATCCTTGATAATTATGGCAAAGCTCTTAACTATTTTCATGATATTTCTCTTGATGTTTTTGTTTTCTGGAATGAATTGACATCGCTGTCAATGGAGGCCATCTAGGATCTATGCAAGAAACAAAATTTAGGGACAAAATTTGTTTAAACTAAAGTTTGGTTAAACTGTTGGACATCTGTAATGAAACTTTTTACTTGTTAAGTATGCAATCTCAGCAGGCTCTCTGAACTGCTAAGCATTTCTTGTTTCATTGAGTGCCCCAGTTTTGCTTGTTTCTACATAAGAGATATGGGTAAAGCATGAAGTGTTTGTCTCCCTCAACTTCAACTTGATTGTGTAAAATGCACAGGTTTGATTAGACAAGTTCAATGATAAATTAACTGTAGAAGCATCTAGCATGGTGTGTTGTTTATTGACGATTTTGTAAGGAATTGAGTGTTTAAGATTTGTATAATTATTTTCTGTACAATTTTTCATTGGACCATACTTTACTCTGACCCAAAGAATGTCTGTAGATGATCAATTAAAAATTTGAAATTGTTAATTTTGCTCCATGTTATTCTTTACTTAAACTTAATAAATAATTTCTTAAAAAAAGGTTTAGTCTACTGCTTCCATTATATACTATTAACACCTGTATTATTCATAAGGCTTTTATTTTCTATTTGTAACAGGTTCTCAGTGATCCTCAAAAGCGTAAAATTTATGATCAATATGGAGAAGAGGGACTGAAGGGGCAAGTTCCATCACCTGGTGCATCATCCTTTGCAGATGGAAGTGGGCCAAATTTGTACACATTTAATCCAAGAAATGCAGAAGACATATTTGCTGAGTTTTTCAGTGATTCAAACCCATTTGGTGGTATGGGCGGTTTTGGTGGCATGGGAGTGAGGAGGCCAGGTTTTCAAGATGCCATGTTTGGACGTTACAATGGACAGGAAAACATTTTTAATCAATTTGGCAGAGGAGGAGCTTCTTCAGTTCCTCGCAAAGCCAAGCCTGTGGAAAGCAAGCTACCGTGCACATTGGAAGATTTCTACAATGGGGCCACAAAGAAAATGAAAATATCAAGAAATATTGTTGATGATAGTGGGTAAGTGCATAGGTATTAAAAGTTCCTTCCTATTCTGTTCTTTGACATTAATTATAATTCTCAAAACAATTTGGATATATTGTGGGGAAGACAAATATCTATTTTTTTCAAGTGGGGATGCTGAAAGGAAATGAAGAACATTCAATAGTTTGCTACACTTTCCATTTAATCCTCATTTATAAATGTGTCTTAATTACTTTTGTGTTTTCTTGGGTGCTTTCGCTGGTGCATTTACCATTTCCTCTGCATCTTCATATTAGTCACAGTAGTTTACTGCACTAATTGCCCTTATAGAAAATTGGAAATGCCATCTTTGTGACCATGTAGTCCATTACCTTGAGTCACATTTGTGCTATGCATGTGCTTGTTTCATGCACCCCATTTGTCTGATTATTTCATCATTCATGCATTGCACCCACTCATAGCAGACACATAGATGGGAAATTATAAGCTATTACACTATTGAATAGACTAGGAATTACAATTTTTTAATACATACCACCACAAATGGTAATTGCAGAAGAAATTAATTATTGCTGCCTTGGTTTGAGTTCACCAGTTGAACCTAACGTAGATTTTATGCATCAGAGTTTTATGTTTCTTATTTGAATTATGATTTTCCCTTTGTTCAGAAAAGTGCAACCGAAGGAGGAGATTCTAACAATCAAAATCAAGCCTGGTTGGAAGAAAGGAACAAAAATTACATTCCCTGAGAAAGGACACGAGGAGCCTAATGTGGTTGCTGCAGACCTTATCTTTGTTATTGATGAGAAGCCTCATGATGTATACAAGAGGGATGGCAATGATCTAGTTGTTACTCAAAAAATATCTCTCAGTGAGGCTCTTACTGGCTACAACGTTAACATGTGTACTTTAGACATGAGGCGTTTGAGCATACCAATCACTGATGTCATAAGACCTGGTTATGAGAAAGTAGTACCCAATGAGGGAATGCCTGTTGCAAAAGAGCCTGGAAAGAGAGGAAATTTGAGAATAAAGTTTGATATCAAATTCCCAACCAGATTAACTGCTGAGCAAAAATCAGGCATCAAGAAATTACTAGGGGGCTAGGTTGCCCTCCACAATCACTATTATCCACACAAAGAGTATGTGGCACATCAGGAAGAGAGAGCTCGTGATCAGATAGCGAAACAAATTGTGGTTGTATTAAGAAATTGACTGGAAATCCATCATTTGAGTGCCTAGGGCTTACATTTGTTTCCTTTTTTTATGGATTCGCCTGGTCACCACTCATAAGAGGGTTTGGAATTGTAAAATGATATTTGTTGGCCTCAGGTTGTACAGTTAACGAAAGATGCAATAAGTGCTATTTCAAGATAGTTAACAATCGTTGAAAGCATGGTTTCCTCTGATTTCTGTTAAAGGCTAAACAATAGATTATCCAAGCATTCTTGCACTCTGAAATATGAGAAATATGTCCCTTTCCTTTGAAAGTATAAAGAATGTGAAGTTCAACTATAAATATGTATCCTATTGGAAAAGGTTATTCATTTCTCGTTTCTTTAATTATCCTTAATTTTTTATGCTAAATTGTGTTGGTGATTCTCTTTCCTGTTCTCATGAAAAATGAATTTTATGTGTGTGAAAGGATGATATCTCTTCAGGACCTTGTTCAGCCTTTTTATGTATCCTACTGAAGTTTTCCTGCAACTATTATCTTTCTTTGAAATCTGTGAATTGGTTGTTGTCTGTCCTATTATGTTTGCCATTCATGGTCCTTAAAGGTGTAGTGCTTTCCTTCTCTTCTTACGCACAGTGGACTTTATATGGGCGAAATAATTATCTCTTGGAATATTAAGCTTCCTTTTGTATCCTTCTGAAGGTTTTCTGTAACTATTGTGCTTCCTGGAAATCTATTGATAGGTTGTTTACATGAATAGTTTCAAGTATTATAATTGTATATCTTAAGGTTGGTTTTCCAAGTGTTGAGTAGAAAATTTTGAACCAGGTCTTTTGGGGCTTTGTCTTTTGATTTTGTTTACTTTAATCCGTCAATGGATTACATCCCCAGTGGAAAGTCTTGGAAATTGGATTTTCCTATATAACAGGAGAAAAAGAGTACAAGAACAAAAAAAAGTCTCCTAACCTTGTCACAGGAGAAAAAGAGTACAAGAATCAAAAAAAGTCTCCTAACCTGTCTTTTTTTTTTGTTTTTAGGAATTTTTTTTTAGCAAAATCCAAAATTGCTGCTTTAAATATGACTTGTCAATTATTTTATTAGTCAGACATCTTTGCTTGTTTCTGAGTTTAACTTATATATTCTTGCGTTTCAGTACTTCCTTTCTAGTATTCCAATGCTGCAAGGAATATGACAGAGAGGGGTTCACTTCATGTTTTTGGTGCTCTCAAACCTCTACAACAAAAAACAGTTGTTGCACCATGTTTTGCATTTGTTGCCAGGATGTTTTATGAAAGGCTGAAATCCCACTATGGTGAGTATGGGATAAATTTGATGGCCATTTCATGGTATTGGCACTTTTTAACCGTAAAATACTCTTTTTAAAGGCTAATGGATGTAAGGTGAAATTTTGGATGGGTTGGCAATAGTCTTTAATTTTCGTACAATTATTTTAAAATATACTAGCATTTGAAGTGCAATGCTAAATGTAGATAGCCGCCATAAAACATTTATTTAAAGTTGTAAATATTCTTTAATAATATGAATTAAACATTGATCTCCCTTTGGTTGATATTTCCCTAAATTGAGGTTGGCTTGGTTGGAGATCTCTTACACCATAGGTTTCTTTATTCCTACACCTAGGTATCTATCCATTGTGTTATTGTAGTTCATAACCTTAATTTAGCTTAATGTCATTATTTTGTCCTCATATCACCTACGTATCTATTGGTACCATGTTTCTTCACTTCAAATCCTTAATTTAATTGAATTTCACCATTTTGTCCTTTCAAGGATCATCATTTGATCCATAAACATTTGGATCTAAAAATTCATCAAAGATTGAGGTTCTCAACATAAAACTTTCAGTTTTATCAATATAACAAAACTTTTAATCCATGTCAGAGATGATTATGAAACTAGTTTCATGTTGATACTTGAGAAAGAAAACGTCAAGCAAGCATTTTTTTAAATTGCCATGTGTAAAAGTCATTGAAGGACTCACAAATGAAAGAATTGTCTACAACACTAAAAAAAACTTCTATAAAGGAGAGAAGCAATAAAGAATGTTATATTGCCAATAATTACGTCAAAGACGTTCCTTGTATGAAATGGATGACTTGCTTTTGAAAATCAATGGTTGAAAATTGCACAAAAGGATGCAAGACAATTGAAACGATTTCAATCGTAATTAAAGAAAACACTACATTCTTATGGAGCCTTAGCTTTAAACTGAGAGAAGACAAAATAAGAATGCAACTATTTTTTTCTTTTAAAATTTTTAAACTTAGATTTTTAGATTTCTTTTAATTATAACATATATAAATAATAAATATAATGTGTAAATAGTTAATTATATACTTAGAACTTTTTAAATATAATTTTTTCTTTTAAAGATTTTAAAAATTATTATATTGTAATATAAAATAAATATAATATATAAATAGGGGCAGGGGTCCTAGCTCGATTGGCTAAAACAACCTGTCACAATGAGGTCATGAGGTCAAGTCTCCCCCTTCCCCATGGTACCTATTGGTGTGAATAAATGTTTTGTACCTAGTTAATTCACTCACTAGGTAATTAGGGGACATATTCACATGTTAAGTTTATTTAGGCTCTGAGATTCCTTCTAGAAGGATGAGTTATGTTTTCTAGAACTTATCTTATCCTAAGTTGTTAGGAATTAGTTGTCTCATGTGATAGGATTAAGACACTTGTCATGATCTTGTCTAATCCTATTCACCACCTTGCCTAATACAAGCAAGACATCATATGTACATTGCCATATTTAGTTTGACATTTTTGCATCCTTAATGATAACATGATATATTTCTGTCATTTGTTTCTTGTGGAAGTTATTTTGTCTTGCAAGTGATCTTGGGGTGTTTGAGGAGTTCACCATAAACTCTTGCATGGTATCACAACTTCAGTGTTGCAGACTTCCCAGATCTGAGGGACTAACCTTGACGTGAAAGTTTTTTTGGGTTTGGGTTGGGGTCTTGAGAGCCTCACCATTGAATCCAGGGCGTCAGAGAAAGTCAAGATTAGCTTTCGTTTCGTCAAAATCTAACATATTTTGTCATATTTGCAAGGGTTTGAAGCTCAAATTTGGCAAATAGATTTCTATTGGAGCCGTTTTTCATTTTTGCTTTAGAAATCCAACTTCCACTTATTGGTAAGAAAAACGATTTTTGGATTTTGTTCCCAAGGTTGAAACACCATCTAGGTATCGATTAGATTTTGCATACTTAAGTAGATCTAGAAAAAATTGTTGTCCAAAAAGCACTACGTGTCATTTTTTCTACAGGTTGAAGGTTAAATAAAATTCATTTTTTCATCTTCTATTTGCTGGATCAAAATAACATTTTTGTGTTTTGTGATTCACATTAAAATATTTTTGGGTTCCTGTTATTGTCTACTCATAGTGAATAGATTTTTCAAAAATCAAATCAGAAGTAAAAAGTTTTTTGCAAGAAAAAATTGTTTCCTGTAGGCTAAATTTAGTTTTTTTTTAAATTTATTACTTTTGCCTCAATTATCAGATTTTCATGATTTAAATGGCATTAGAAAGTTGATTTTGTCCTCTACATAGATCTAAGTTCATTTTATTCATAGAGGCAAATGTGAACATTCATCCGTGCATGCACTATTTCCTTTTTTGTGTGCATTGGGTTTGCATTTTCTTTGCACTTCATTTCAGTTCCAGATCATTTGTCAATCAACTATTGCTTCATAGATTCCAGAGTTGTGCCAGTTTGCGAGTTTTTCAGGGTTCCTTGGCATTGGGTTTGTTGTTGTTTTATCATGATTCCGACCTGAGTCCTTGAGTGACTCTAATATGGTTTCTAGCAAACAAAAGTATCTTTCCTTGCTTGCCGACTTGAGGATTCTAGTGTTACTCCATAGTGTACTTCTAGTGCTTCTCTTTGCAATAGGTTATCTCATTATGGGGGGGTTGTATGATCTCTCTTATCATCCTTTGTGTGGATAGAGATTGATTGGATTTGTGATGGATATCTTTATTATATTTATCTCTCTTTTGGGGAGGAATTTTGTTCCACTAGGTTTTCTTCTTTTCTTCATTTGTGAGAGATTGTATTGCATTTGTACATGGGTACCTAACATGGGCTAGTAGTCAGGACCCATCCTTGCATCTTTACATCATTTGCACAATAGTCTTCTCCTTAAGTTGCACTTAAGGTGGGGTGTTGGTGTGAATAAATGTCTTGTACCTAGTTAATTCACTCACTAGGTAATTAGGGGACATATTCACATGTTAAATTTACTTAGACTCTAAGATTCCTTCTAGAAGGATGAGTTATCTTTTGTAGAACTTATCTTATCCTAGGTTGTTAGGACTTAGTTGTCTCATGTGATAGGACTAAGACACTTTTCATGATCTTGTCTAATCCTCTTCACCACCTTGCCTATATAAGCAAGACACATATGTACATTGGCATATTCAGTTTGGCATTCTTGCATCTTTAATGATAACATGATATTTCTACCATTTCTCCCTTGTGAAAGTTATTTTGTCTTACAAGTGACCCTAGGGTGTTTGAGGGGTTCACTATAAACTCCTATAGTACCAGATTATATATATATTTGATAGATAAGTATTGTCGTAGAAGGTAGCTCCCTTTTCTTGATATCAAAACGAAAGGATTACATTACATTTGAACCTCATTATGGGTTTCTCATATGCATTAGATGCATCATGCCCTCCCCAAACTCGCTAATCCTCTCAATCAAGGGGAGAAAAGATTTCCATTTTGGCTTACATAATAACTAAAAGTTTGAAGGTCCTTGTTAACCAATTCTTCCTTGAATAATTCTAGGTTCTAAGCATAAATGTTTTTCTTATGCACCATAGCAACATCGAAGATACCAACCAAAGAGCTGAAGGGAAGATGTTTGTTGATCAAAGATACTAAATCCTTGTTCTACTCACATACATGATCGTTGTCCATTACTTTACCCCACGTTTTGTTGCCCATAATCTGCACTACATTTTGGAAGAGCACCTCGTAGACCTTATCATTATGGATGTGTGACTGCCATAGTTCCCGACCAACCACCATGATGATCACATTGATCGTTTCAGCATTCTCTGCCTTGAACAGATGTTGCATTTGATCCTCCATTCTCTCAACTGCACACTCACATCGAATCCCAAATATGTTACTCCTCGCCATTTTGATGTAGAGGAACCATTCATAACATTTTATAAATAATCCGCATGCAAGCCAACATGCACAAGACAAACATTATTCTGAGTACTACTCCACCACTCCATTTACACCAACACAAGATCTGCCAAGACATCAAATCCTAAGGATAATCCTTCACCTATTCGAGGCCTGCAAAAGCTCATCACTTGAACCCGAAGCCCTATCATTTAATAGATCACTCCGTAAGATCTCTTCTAGACCAAGCCAAGCCAAAGCATCATTTCCCATCTTCATTTGACCATTGTTGGTCATTTTGTGATTCACAAGGTAATCAACAACACTATTCATTTCTCTGTAAGCGTGCCTTACGTAGAACTCGACCATTTCCTCAAGAGTTAATACAATTTCTGCTGACCTAGCCTAGAGTTTCCAATTTTTTATTTCATTTCTCTTGACAACGTTTATGCAAATCATTGAGTCCCTTTCTATCTCAACCTACCAAATCCCCTTTTCTTTGTAGAGGTTCAACCCCCATAGTAAAGCCTCAAACTTAGCCTCATTGTTTATAGAAATCTTAATGGCTTTAAATAAATCCCAAACCAAAGTCCATTATTATCCCTTAATATGCATCCAATTCCAACTCGACAATATTGCCCTTCGAAGCCCCATCAAAGTTCAGTTTTAGTCTCCCATGCAGCAGGGCCATTATATATATATTGCTGATTTTAGTATATAAATATATAATATGATTTTTTTTAATAATATTATTAATTAACTTTATATATGTATATACTAAAATCAGTAATATATATATATAGATAAATAATAATAATTTTTTTAATAAATATATATTTTTTTCAAATAATAATAATTATTCATGTATATAGACTGACTTTTGTGATCAACAGTTCAAAATGATACAAGACCATTGAGAAAGATCTATCCATTCAATAATTTTAACAATATAGATAAAAAAATTAATATCAATAGATAATATCTCCACTTTAAAAAGCTATCTTTTTAGAAATTAATCTCTACATTCTCTCCCATTTCTTTTTAAGTTATATTTTTTCTCACAAATCAAAAAGATAATATACTTTAAATTTTTATTTTTTTTATAAATCAAATCTCTACATACTTGCTCATTCCTTTATAGCTTACAAATCATTTGAGATTATTTATTTTATAGTATTTTAATGTAATTGCATATTTTAAAATTATTAATAAAAATATTATGGTCATTATATCTACTTTCAATTTACATTGATTACAAATTGTATAACTTATAGTATTGCTAATTTTTTTTTTTAATTTCTATTGATAATGCATAAATTGTGGCATAAAAGAAAATCCATGGAATCTCATGCAACATGCATAGAATCTAAAATTCCTACTTTAAAAAGCTAAACTTTTTTGGAGATCAAATCTCTACACACTTTTACATTCATTTTTAAGTTATAGTTACTTTTAAAGAAACAAATGATAAAATCTAGCTTTTTTTGTATAAATCATAGTTTTACTTTCATTGCTAATTATTTTATATATTGTTTCAATTGTTTAATTTTAATTTTTTTTTCTGAAATAAATATAATTATATATTCTTTTATTACTTACAAATGGTTCAACTTGACAATATTGTTAATTTTTTTTATTGCTAATGCATAAGTTTTAATATAGAGAAAAACATCCATAGAATCTCATGCAAGAACATGTAGACGATCAAGATAGAAATTATGACTTCACTAGGGTGATCAAATATCTACATATATTCCTTTTTAAATTATAATTATTTTTAAGAAAACAAAGACATCTAATTTATAGAATAAATCATAATTTTATCTATATTTGAACCTCTTTAGTTTGTAGTGTGATTTTAATTATTTAAATTTTAAGTATTTTTATTTTCTAAAATTAATATAATTGTATATTTTTTAATTTTTCACTACAACAAATCCCTTTGATTTGCTCCTTTTTTGCTCCGTTTTTTGCTTCCACCCATTGTTTTAATGTATTTTTTGCCATTTTTTTGAAAACGTTAGCACTATTTATTGGGATGGCACTATTTTTGGCATTTATTTACGTCGATCAGGACAAGTCAGTGCTAATTTTGGTGCTCCTTTGCGCCGACATTAGCACCGCCTTTAGTGTCAATATTGGCTTCAAGTGTGGCGCCACTGTTAGCGCCGCATTTGGCTCTGAGTTTAGCTTCGAGTTTAGCGCCATTTTTTAGCTTTGACTTTAGCTTCGAGTTTAGCTTTGGGTTGAGCATCGGTTTGGACACCCCTATGTTGAGACTTATTTATATGTCATCGACGATGTGAAACAGTGAAATGTCAACAAGATACAGGCATATCGAGGAGAGAATCACTTACGTCACATCGACAAGGTATATCTACAAGTGCTCGACGAAACACAACTCTTGGATATAACAGAGTAATGTCGATGAGACATTGAGATATCGGTAAGACAAATAAGATTGTATCATCAACACTCCTCAAGTAATGATCAAAAGCATACACCGCTATATCGTCGGGAAGGTGAACAACATATGCGGTAGAGCGGTATACACCGCAACCTTGCAGCAAGAAGCCTTGAGCAAGGCGGTAGTGCGGTAAACAACAGAAGGGAAGGGAAAAACACCGCCATACCACAACGATAATCATGAGTCTCCCCAACATGGCAGAGTTACACCAATATATAAAGAAATACCACCAAAGGAAAATATCGATGAGATAGTGGCATATCGGCCCGAGATATTAACTTGTCTCATCAACACCGACAACCAATATCAGAGGAACATAAGATCTAATGTCGATGAGACATTGAGATATCGGTAAGACAAATAAGATTGTCTCATCGACACTCTTCAAGTAATGATCAAAAGCATACACCGCTATACCGACGGGAAGGTGAGCAACATATGTGGTAGAGCGGTATACACCGCAACCCCGCAGCAAGAAGCCTTGAGCAAGGCGGCAGTGCGGTAAATAGCAGAAGGGACGGGCAGAACATAGCCATACCGCAACGAGTATAATAAGAGACGGTGGTAGTACGGTAATTGTGGAATCATTACAATTTACAACATTAAATGCAGCAAATCACGTCAATCATAATCCATTTGAATATAGCCTGCTAAAATACTCTAAAACTCTAATAAACATACTCTAAAAATTTAGTTGAAATCTTATTTTTAGGCATAGCCCACCAGAATGGAGTTTTCATTTTAATAAACATATAATAAAACCTTTGTTGAAACCTTATTTTCAGGCGTAGCCTGCCAAAATGGAGAAGTGTTTCAGTAAAGAATGATAGAGAATGGTAAGGAGATGTGCATGATAGGAGGCATAGGATTCATTGTTGTTTATCTCATTCCTTCTCTGATCAACAAGGGTTACAATGTTTGCGCTACTGTTTGTAATCCAGGTATTTAATTGACATATGTTTGCATAATCTCAAATTCCTTCAAATGCTTTTGAAGTATCAATGTATCCTATATAGGGTTTAGGATGACTTCTTTTAATTTTAAAAAATAAATCAAATGCTTTTGAAATATCAATGTGTCCTATATAGGGTTTAGAATAATTTCTTTTAATTTAAAAAAAAAAAATGATGTATTTTCCTGTGTTTAGATAATGTGGAGATCTCCTAAATCTGCCCTAGCACACTGTCCTCTTTCACACTGTGTTCATTACTCCAACTGCTAGGGTTTTGCATTTGACATCTTTAATATCTTCATGATAGTGACTTTTAAATAGATCTTAGTCTTTGCTTTAATCTTTATCATGTAACCCTTGAGTTCCATAATCCACCTTCAATCTCTTCTAAGAACGTTGTCTTAAGCTAGACTGCATAGTATGCATATAAATCAACTCCTTCATACCTGCCATTGTTCCAAATCACCACTCACCGCCTTGCTTAAAATGTTGCCTCCATAAGTACAATAGCATGTTTTAAAATCATGGTTTCCAGTGATTGACCATTAAGGTCACTAATTTCATCAAGATACAATGAGATTTTTGTCTTCAAAATTAAGGCATTATGCAAGATAACATTGTGAATTGTTTGTTGTGTACAATTTGATTTTCTTGCACATTTACTGCTTTGCTAACTGCCTTTAAGATTGGATATTGCACCATCAACTGCAATCTCAAACAACTCACTCACTGTCACTTGAAGATTCCTTTCATGAGGATCCTTGTAAAAAATCAAACTATGCCCTATAGACTGCCTACTTACTTACTAATATAGGGGACTCATTGTTTCATGGTATTTTGAGTTTTATTTAGAAGGGGTTAATATGTGGCATTTTTATGTGCAGGAAGAATAGATTGTGATGCAAAATTTGGGTATGGATGGTTCAGGAAAAATTGGATTGCTATCGATATCATAACTAGGTTGGATTGTACCTTGAACTGGTGTGAAACACTTCTGGGTGTTTTCGCTCGGGAGCAGAACCTGAGTGTAGGAATTTCCAAATATCCGATAGAGGAAGTTCCTACATTCTAAAGATAAAATCATAAATCTGCTTATCCAGTTTCTGATCCAACCTAACATCTTTAATATCCGATAGAGAAAGTTTGTATATTCTAAGATAAAATCATAAATCTACTTGTCTTTGTACAATCACTCATTTGAATTGTTTCTTTAACAGTTTTAGGGCCACGTCCATGTACATATCTTCTTATTTTTCTAGTTGAACGCTCTGGCTTTGCATTTTCTCCAATCTCCATCTAAAATAATCAACAACATGCATTAATTTATGATTGTACCTTGAGCCGGTGTGAAACACTTCCGGGTGTTTTCACTCTGAAGCAGAACTTGTGTGTAGGAATTTCCAAATATCTGACAGAGGAAGTTCCTACATTCTAAAGATATATTCTATGAAACATTCCTTATTTTCTATGAAACAATGTATATATTCCTGTACTTGTAAATATTCTTTTACTGTTATTTCTATTAAAGAAAACAGAGTTTGAATAAAAAATGCTTCACCCTTTTTGTAAGTGAGTATGTGAATTATTGTTTAAGGAAAAATCTTACAATGTTTACATTTTCAGTTTACTAGTTTCAAATCTTCATTTGCTATGTATATAAAATTGTATGTGCTCTTTATCTCTAATGACATAAAACAATAATGTCATTAGAATCAGGGTTTTCAATTTCAGCACCATCATTGTCCACACTTTTCATATCCTATTCACTTTTAAGTACAATCATCAAAATTTTATTTTTATTTCTTGTCCCAGTTAATCTTGATTCCTTTCAGCACAACATAGTAGGTTGCATTTTGTATATATTATTTTCTCAGTGCATCATTATGTAACAACAATTTCACTTCTGAGATATACAGTAAAAATAAATGAAAGCGCATGTTTGCTTTGTCAAGGGAAATGTATGGTGAATACCCTATGTCTTTCAGATAAGTGTGCAAGTGAAATAAGACATAACTGATTGAATTTGATTTTCTACTATACAATTGTTTTTTTATGTGGAGGCTATAGTAGCTTATCATGGATTAGTTTTGGCTAAGAAACAAGGTGTTTCTAAACTATGGCTAGAGGGGGAATCTCTTAATGTGATTAATTGTCTCATGATGAAATGCCCTCCTTCATGGTCAATTGCCAATTTTATTAATGAAATGATATCTATTATTAACTCTTTTGAGGAGATCAAAATCACACATGTTTTTCGTGAAGTGAACATGATGGCTAATGGGGTTGCCAACATGGGAGTGGCTGAGAGATTTGAGTGGGATTCTTTTGAATCACTACCTCTTAATCTGAAGTGTATTTCTAATGATGACCAGTTGGCTTGTTTCTATCCGAGATGTTCTTAGGGAAAGGTTTTTCATTATGATTTTAAGTTGGGTTTTGCACATCGACCCTTTGCTCTTTCAATTTCATTATTCTTTCCTTGGTTTTCGTAGAAGGATGGACTGGCAGTTTTGGCAGGGTTACTTGGAATGATAAGCCCACACGTATTTGTGGGTGTTTTTTGTATTTTTTTGAGTAGCACCTAGTTCATTTTACTTTTTCATTTCTTCCAGGTGTTCTTGGGTTTTCGTTTGTTTCCTGTCACTATGGGTGGTGACCATTGCAGAATTGAGTCGAGTCCCTGTGAAGAGTTTCGGAAAAATGCTACTGTGTGGGAGCACTTGGAATTGGGGGGGGAGGTTACTCAATTTATGCAGAGAATTCAAGGCTTGTACCCTAATGTAACAAAATTCTTTGTGAAAGGATGGAATGGGAGGTCTCTGTGTTACTAGGGCGTTGAGTTTCAAATTGAAGAGGATTTTATTGCAGAGGTAATTGGTCTTTCAGTTGCTGGGAGAAAGTTTTTCAGAGACATGGGAGCGGATAAGAAGGCTTTTGTGAATTTCTTTAAACATGATGAGAGGAAGAAGGTTAAGGACATTGAAAGTGGAGGTTATGCTAGGAAGTCCCTGAAGCCGCTTTGGAGGGACCTCGTGTTGGCCATTATGCACTACTTCACTCTTGAAGGTAGATTCTCTTTGGTTTACACTCACCATTTTATGCTCTTAAATCATTTTAGGCATAATGTTTCGGTCTCGTTTCCTTTTTACCTGCTACATTCTATGGAGAAGAGTATTGAAGACCACATAAAGAACCCTAAGAAGGTGGTTCTTCATCAAGGGCTTATGTGTTTGATTTTTGCTCATATCAAGCTAAAGTTGATCTCGGTCCCCTAAAACTCCTAGTAAGAAGGAAGTTAAAAATGATGGGTATGAAATAGGAGACTTTTCCAGTGAATGGGTCAGTAGTTCAGAGGAGGAAGAGTTAGAATATGAGGATATGTCTGTTGATGAAGGAGGCTCTGAGGAAAGGGATGAAGAATTGGAAGAATGGGGTAAGGGCTATGAGACTGATGTGGAGTTGCGGGAGGCTATGGCTAATTCTGTTAGAAAATCTTCGAAGGGGAAAACTAAAGGCATGAAGAAAGTTAAAGCTTCTGCCAAAAGGAAAATTGAGGTGGTTTCCCCTGGTTCAAATGCGAATCCCATGTTGTATTCTGAAAAAGAGGGTTTGAAGGGTTGTCATCCTGTGGGTGATGGAGGTTTGAAGGGTTATCATCCTATGGGTGATGTGGATCCTTCAAATTTTGATTGTGTTCAGAATGCTTCGTTGGGGAACCTTGTTCCTAGTAAGGATGGTCTACTAGAGAGATCCCTAGTGCAAGGGCTCAAGCTTCCGGTTAATTTGGGTGGTCAATTGAGTGGCCCTGCTAATATGGGAAACTCTAAGATGGAGGTGAAGCCTAATGAGACTAGCCTCATGGATATGCAGGGGATTGATGCGGTTAATTGTTCTTAGGATTTTTCTGCTGTGGAGAAGGAAGTGAAGAAGGAATGTCTGGAGGCGTTAGCTAATTTGGAGAATTTGCCAGATAAGGAGAGGATAAAGGTGGATGTTGTGGATGTCAAGGATTCCCCAGCCAAAGAAGAGGATGAATGGAATAGGGATTGTTTTGATGCCCCTATTGACTTAGAGCAGAAGGGTCAACCTCCGGTTAACTAGGATGAAATTGGCATGAATATGTTTTGTAGAATGGCTGAAGATGGGACGAGAAACCTGCTTTCCTTGGTTAAGTGGTTATTTTCTAAGGTTAAGGAGCTCAATCTTCAGATGAAAAATTGGCAGGATGTTTGTGTTGCTATGTTAAGAGGTAACCAAAAGGAGTGGGAAATAAAAGGCAAAGTGAAATCAATGCATATTAAGCTTGATAAGCTACTGGCCGATGCTGATCATTTGGGGGTTTCTCATGAGGAAAGAATTTCCTCTTTGGAAGTTATTGTTAATAAAATGTTAGAGGATAGAGTGGAAAGTTTGGAGGATAAAATGGGAAAGATGTCAGAGGACTTAAAAACGGTGGTCAATATCAACAATAACTCTTTGAAGACCACTGCTATGGGTCTTTCTATTCTAAATGAGAAAGCGCTGAATTGGATTGGAAAACCACTTGAATTGGGTAATATGGAGGAAAGGATTGAAGAGATTAGTGGCTCTTACCTAGTGGAGAAAGCAGAAGCTTCTACTCCTATGTTGGAGAAGGACATGTAGGTGGGTATGTGCCTTAGGACAAGGAGCAAGATGAAAAAGAGGGATGCTATTGCTGTTGAGGAGCTAAAGGATGTTATCAGTATCCATGAGGAGGTCATCAAGGAGAACATGGCCTCGGCTAATGTTTTAGATAATTTGTTGTAGCTGGTGCTTCCTCTTTAGGTTCAACAGGTTTGTTGATGTTTTGTGCTTTTTGGTTTGCTGACAGGTTGCTAATGTTCCATCTTATGTCAAATTTTTGGTTTTTTGGGCTGCTGGGCTTAGTGGTTTAATTTCTCTTATAGCTTGGCATCGTTATAAAGGGTTTTGGGGCCCCTTCAAAACCTGTTTTTCCTTATCAAAAACTAATTCAATCTGATTTTCTCCTATACAATTGTTTTTTAATGTGCTTTTTACTTTTTGCATGTGGATTACCCTTAGAAAGAGACTACTTATCTTTTCTTAAATGAAGCCTTTACATTTCCTGTCTATGAAAGGAATTTACTACTTGACAACAGGTTCGTGAACTTCATACAAATTAAGATTGGTGTAAAAGGCCATCCCCACAAATGTTGTTTGGTCTAGAATTATAATGGAAAATAAAAAAGCTTGCTAGGAGAATAAAATAGGTTTTTAATTGTCCAAGTACAACATAATATTACTGAAGCATTTCAAAGTTTAGGCATTTGAGATTCATGGATCTCCTTGGAGGTCACCCACCTAATATAATAATAGTAAATTATTATGAACCTTTAGTCATAAATTAAAATGCAGTATAATATCTCTATGTCTCTCACACATGAATGTTTCATATAACCACATACCTTGTAAATGTTGACAATCGACTTATGGCATTCCTTAATTCAACTGTGAGATAGGAATCCCCCCTAATTGCCAATGGCATGATATGCTATCAAACACATTTATGAAAATTAATAACATTCGATTTTCACAGTCCATGATAGTTATGTAAAAATTTGCACACAGTTTATCCAGAAATCTTACTCACATAACATTTATGAAAAGGTCATTAGTAATTTTTTCTCACACAAAAAAAATTAAAATAAATTTAGTGCTTAATCAATGTTGTCTCATCTATTTCCACCCACTTTCCTCTCATCAATTTAGTATTTTTACGCTGTCCACATCCTCTCTCCATGGCCTCCTCTGTGAATAAAAATGCTGCCACAGAAGCTTTCACCGCACTACCACCAAGAAGAAAGAAGCAACTTGCGGGACCATGGTAAAAACCGCTCTACCACACCGAGTTGATGAAGGAGCCGCAGGACAACGGTGGTCACCGCACTACCGCACGCCAATGGTAGAAGACTTGTAGGAGTCACCGCAACACCGCCATGAACAGAAGGAAGACTTGTGTGCCTCCATAGAAGCTTTCACTGCACTATCGCCGAGAAGGATGAAGCACCTTGTGGGACCGCAGTAAAAACCGCTCTACCGCACCAAGCTGATGAAGGAGCCACGAGAAAATGGTGGTCACAAAAACAAGGAAGGAGTTTGGGTAGGGCAACATTTTGATTTTCCATTACCCAATTCTATATCTTTTCAGCATTTGTAAATCACTTGTTCAATTCTATATCTTTTCCTTTCACGTAAAACAATGTAAATCACTTGTTTGAACACTACAATTGAATACAGAATGAAAGCATCTCTTTTATTTTATGCAACTCTTCAATGTTGTAATTGAATCATACAACTTAAACACATTGCATCTTGGAACTCCAAAATATTTTAAACACTTGCAATGATTAAACATCTGTAGAGGTTAATTTTGAATTTTCACCTTAAAATAAAACTTTGAACAAAACAACTCCATCAAATTGAGTTGTAGTGAAAAGTTGATAACAATTAGTTTACATTCATTTACTTGCATTTGTAAGCATTCATATACATCTACACACACTTCACATCCATTTCATATAACTATGTTTGTCATATTTTTGTGTTGTTACCCATGCATTTTTTTGTGAGTAAATGGCGAAAGAACATTGTATCCTTATCCACATTTTATAATTCATGTTGATTTTTGTTCATTGCAAAATAATATAATCGATTTCACATGAATTATCAAAATAACTACTTGATATAAAATAAAGAATGTTTTATGATTTTATACAAGTGTAGCTAGCTAGTGATGTCGAGAAATATTTGCATTATTTGGTCAACGTAATCAAATTGATGATGAGAACTTTGAGTCACAAGGCTAGACTAGGAAAAACATACAATGATAGGCGCTCAATTAGGTACACTTGGCGCCACCTTAGGTGCCCCAAACTGATTACATTAACAGCCAAAAGTTGGCGCTCAAGTTGGAGTTAAGGAAGAAATCAGATGACAAAAAAGGGAAAAACGCCGCGCGAAGGAAGAAATCAAAATTTAAAATTTAAAAATTTCCTGTGTGAAGGAAGAAATTAGACGACATAAAAGGGAAAAACCCTGCGCGAAGAGAGTAGGGCTCTACTAGCAACTGAAGAGAGCACGAAGCTAGGATACACGAAGGAAGTCCGGTGAGGAGAGTACACAGGTATTTGAATTTTCTCATAAGATTATATCAAATTTATTAAACGATATTTAAATTTATTTTTTCTTCGATCGGTGATAATATTTTTATTTTATTTAAGATAAATCAAAATATACAAAGCTCCAAATAAAAAGTTTTTCCAGCACCATCACATCATGTCTGTTAAAACATAATAAAAACCTACGGATCAAAAAGCCCTACCACAACTACCTAAAAACTATCCAACTAACTACTACCCAAACACCAGCTATTTACAGTATCGAAACCAAAAACAGGGCTTAACCCCTTAAACTTATACATCAATATCTAGCTTAAACACAATAAACTAGTTTACGTGAAAGTTCCAGAAGAGCTGCCCAGATGCAATGGGCACATTTCTGCGAGTGGCTTCACCTTCTTTCTCAAATGCAAACCCTTCTTCTCACACAACTCCTCTCTGGTGATGGCTTTGAGTCCCACTATTATCTCCTCAGTCTCCATTAATTCAACACATAGTTTCAAAGCTTGCCACCCCCGTTCCGCACCCTCTCTCCACACAGCTTTGGTTCTTCCTTTTGGCCACCTAATGAAAGGGTGATTTATCTCTGCTACTTCTGGGTCCACACCTTCCATGCCTTCACTCACAAAGCCTTTTCCTGGTATAACCCTTTCCAGGATACTCTCCATGTTCACTAAGAAATCCCTATGCACCAACACTTTCATCACTTTTCTTACAACCTCCACCGACTCTCCTAAGTACAGTTCCCATGCCATGATTAGAGAGTATATATCCATATTAGTCTGATATTTGTGCTTCATATCTTTGAAGCCATTACCCAGAATGATTTGCACAGATTGCACCACCTTCACATCCTTGTACAGGAACAAGCCACACAGTCTCTTCACCATCACTTTGCCATCAAAAGGATCCAATTTCTTCCTCGCTTTTAGAGTGAAGTTGGCCTCCATTTCTTCTTTGGTACGTTAGCCACCAGACTACTTCACACCACCGTCCTAACACTCTCCTTACTCCCGAAAACCAAGAAGCATCAAAGGAAATGCAAGAAAAAACTTCATTACATACAAAATTTCTGGCTATCAACATTAATGCCAAACGTACATCGAACGTGGGCAAAAAGAGCTAATTTTTCAATAATTTCGAAAAACATTCCTTCAATAATTTGTAAGTATATTTAATATGTTAAATGATATATATTTTTTATTTCCTTGGAAAAAGTAAATGATATTAATTAGTTTAAAAGTAATAGTCTTCAAAATTGGCTACCAATTCAAGTTCATTTTGCTTTCATAATACTTTATATCCATGAAAACCAAGCTCTCTAAATGGTATATCAAACTCTAGTTCAAAATATTTTAGATGAGGCTACTCCTATAGCTCTCTTACTCGCTTGACAAATCCTTGAAACTCTGACTTCTTAACATTCAAAATATAAATGGAATGTCCTCAACACCAAGTAGAGCTATCCAAAAAAGCTAACTAAAAGCTAACCCAATTTTTTAGTTTAATAATTTAATTATAAAGTTTAAACTTTGAATGTTAATTTTTTTATGTGTTATTGGCTTATTGCAGGCTGCAACATTGTTTAATATTTATATCTATAAATTGTCTCTATCACATTAATAGTGTGTCAAAATGGAAAGGAAATTTTTGGAAGTAGTATGCTCTAAATTTCCAATACTTAGTGAATCTAGATCCATAGTTAGTAATGTCCAAACAAAACTTGTCCCAACAACCATAGGGAAATGAGCATGGGGGAAGGCTTAGGTAATCAGCTGACAGTATGACAGCCTCCTACGTAGCCCATTGATTATTACCCATTAACTTTTCCCATTTCCCTATGGATGCTGGGACAAGTTTTGTTTGGACATTACTAACTATGGATCTAGATTCACTAAGTATTGGCAATTTAGAGCATACTACTTCCAACAAGTTCCTTTCTATTGTGAATGTGATAGAGACAATTTATAGTTATAGATATACTTAGTATTGGAAATTTGGAGCTTAACACTTCCACATTTATTTAATCAATTTGGGGCATAAGACTAAGACTACTCAAATGACATTGCAGCCAGGTAAAAATTTATTAAGGGCATAATAGTAGTATACTTGTGTATGTGTATTTCCTTCAGCTAAAATTTGTGTTTATACTTAAGTGATCGATGTATACTTGTGTATGCAATCAAATTTTCTTCTATTTAATGATATTATTGTGTATTAGAGTTATCTATTTAATAAAGGGTGCATGAAACAAGTTTTAAATCATTAAAAATCTTTAAATTTCTAGGGTTTTTTCATTTTGCCGAGTTTACGCCGAGTCCCCAAGTCCCCGAGTCGTGTCACCCTAGCCGAGTCTGAGGCGAGTCCAAGTCTCGTTACTATGGTTGTGATACAAAAAAAAGGTTCTTACACATTGGATGGATATATCCTCATCAAAATGACTAAAAAGAAATTTCAAATTTGTAAGTAAACTCTGACAGTCAAGAAAAATAGTCATAAAAATTGGAAGTAAAGTTTGGCAGACATGTAGGTGAACTTAATTCATGATATCATCTCTCTCTTTTTCTCTCATGGTTGAATACCGAAATCCATTATGGTGGGCCTCCAAAGTTCCAGTCATCTTTCGTCCTCTTCCACCAAATGTTGGCCTAATCCACACGTCTGCCAACCTAATTGGCTTTGTTTTTGAAAGCTAAAGTTTCTCCTAATTCCCCAGTGTAGATCTCTCTGCCTTTTCAGACTCTTTCATTGCTACAGATCGTCTTTGGTATTTAATCATTTGTACCACATGGTTGATGTGCTTTGAATCCTTGCATCTAAAGGAAATTTCCTTAACATAAATACTGCTAGGGAATTTCAATGTTGCCATTGTAGTTGGCATTAAAGCCGATACCTGCAACATTGAAAATTATCCTTATATAAGAATTCCCTCCATCTTGTTGGCTTGTAACACTCTTGATGGTGGCTACATGAAATCTGATTTTTATTCCTCTTCTACATCAGAGGGTTCATATCCTTGATCTAACTCTTCTAAATTATCAGAATTAGAATCACTAGCTTCCATATTGAAAAATTCCCAACCACCATCTTCAATAAATTTATCTGGATCATTAGTAATACCCTTCAAAATTGGCGCCAGTTCAAGTTCATTCTGCTTTCATAATACTTTATATCCATGGAGTTCAGCCATTCCTTGATGCCATCAAGTGAAGATTGAGGAATGGCGTCAATGTGGAGTACATCCTACTTGAAGTCTTTGAAAACAATAGCCATATCAAATTCCTTTTGCCCAAGTCCTACTCTCTCAAGTTTAACAATCTCAATCTCACTAATAGGGATTACTAAGAAAGGTAATTCCACCAAATCTACCAAATAGTTTACTTTAGGAACAATAAAAGTAGAGGCTTTGAAAGGAACTCCATGAAAACAAGCTCTCTAAATGGTATATCAAACTCTAGTTCAAAATCTTTTAGATGAGGCTGCTCCCATAGCTCTCTTACTTAACAAATCCTTGAAACTATGTATTGATTTTATTTTTCCTGTCCCTCTCTTGTTGTTCTTCCTCAATTTCATCAGGATCATACATTGACCTTCTTGCCCCTCCTAAAGTTTGGACCACATCCATTACCTCCACATAAAGCTGGACATCCTTGGTTTTCTTGGTTCCCACGTCGTGATATGGTTATGCAAATGAAAATGAAGCAAAGTAATCATCTCCTTCTTCGTTGGCTAGAAGAATGCATGCTTAATGTTTTGATACATGATATCAACTCTCTCTTCTGCTCTTATGGTTGAATATTACTAAAATCCATTATGGTGGGCCTCCAGAGTTCCAGTCATCTTTCTTCCTCTTCCACCAAATGCTAGCCTGATCCACAAGTCTGCCAACCTAATTGGCTTTGTTTTTGAAAGTTAAAGTTTCTCCTGACTCACCAATATTAGCTGTAACTTTTTTGAAATTTTATTATGGTATGTGCACTTTGATATGATGTAATATGATTATGGTTTCATCTCATATGTTGTAATATTAGATATATAACAAAAAAATAAATTATTGCATGAAATAAATAATAACTTTTCATTTTAAATGTTTTTTTTTTGTAGAACGCGGGTCTTCCAGAAGATCAAGATGATCCTCAACATGATATAGATCCACAAAATATTGGTTCTGCTAGTACAAATCACATGGCAGAGGATGATGATGACACATATATGGAAGACATCGAGGCCAATGACAATGATGATGATGACAACGACGACGACAATGATGATGATGATGATCACGATGGTGATGATGACGAGACAGTTGGTGATAGTAACCGGTGACATTCATGATCATATAGACTACATCATGGATCATTGTTGATATATCGTTATGATGACTCTTTTCATGGTTACTATCATATGTATCATTTTCAGAGTCTACAATACTATATTGTTGAATTGTATCATAGTGACATGTATCATTTTCACTATATCATTTGGACATGTATCATCTTGACTTGTATCAATTTGAGTTACATAATTTATCAACTTTATTTATATCATTTGTACATGTATCATTTTCACTTATGTCGACTGTTGGACATGTATCATTTTGACATGTTTTTGATATACTGGAATATTTGACTTTCACTTGTTTTAGTTATATATGATGATGATCTTATCAGTATTGACTTGTCAATTTTTATATATTAAAAGTGGTCGATGATTTTTGGATGGATATTTATTAAGTATGATGATTTTAATTTACTGCTCAGGATGGATGTTGTCAAGTTCAATTAAATTATAGATATTTGACTCACTTGTTTTAATTATAGATGATGATCATGTTACAATAATTATATTGTTATTTAATCATATGAGTTAAATAATTAAATTACTTACTCTATAATCATATGAGTTATTTAAGAGGCGATATAATTAACTAATTAAATTGAAATAAAACATATTAAATTAATAAATGGAAGCAAAACAAGAAACATTTTTAGAAGCAAAAAAGGAAGCAACAATGGAAGCCAAACTAGAAGCAAACCAGAAGCAATCTTGGAAGAAAAATTGGAAGAAAAACTGGAAGCAAACCTGGAAGCAAAACTAGAAGCAAATTTGGAAGCAAAACTAGAAGCAAAACTGGAAGCAAAACCAGAAGCAAACCTGGAAGCAAAATCAGAAGCAAAACCAGAAGCAAACCTGGAGGAAAAATTGAAAGCAAAACTGGAAGCAAAATCAGAAGCAAACTTGGAAGCAAAACCAAAAGAAAAACTGGAAGCAAACTTGGAAGCAAAACCAAAAGCAAAACTGGAAGCAAAATCGGAAGCAAAACTGGAAGGAAAACCGGAAGCAAAACTGGAAGGAAAACCGGAAGCAAAATTGGAAGCAAACATGGAGGCAAACCAGGAAGCAAAACTAGAAGCAAAATTAGAAGCAAAAATGGGAGTAGACATGGAAGCAAATATGGAAGCCAAATTGAGCGCCAATTTCGGCACAATTTCCGATGTTACTTCTCGGTGCTATTTTAGGCACTTTCAGAGGTGCTACGCTTCCCCAACGCTAAATCCGGAGCCAAATCCAGTGCTAAATACGACAGAAAAATTGGCCCAAAATCTGGCGCCGAGTTGTCCATGCCTGTTTGCGCTGAGTTTAGCGCCAACCAAATTGTTCAATTCATGGCTCAAAATACACTAAAATCTGGTGCAAAAGTCAATGCTAATTGTCTGTTGTGTTGTTGTGTTTAAGTATTTTAATAATCTAAAATTAAAACTTTAACTAAATCAAAACAATTGATATACTTAATCAAGACAAAAGTAATGATATATAGATAAACAATTTATTTAATATATACAAAAAAATATTTGGATGGTGTATTTTTATTTTTATATGTTAGATTAAATATTATAAGGTAGCGTATATATAAATTAGAAGTTATCATTTGGTTAAACTATTACAAGTAAATGATCTAATTCCATCAAAATTATTAGGGTTCAAATAAATATCGGTCATACAAAAAAAAAAGCTATGATAAATGATATAATAAAAAACAGATCATTATTCTCACTATTTAAATAAAACTAATTTTCTAAAACCTTTGAATATTCCAAATATATCTGAAAAATATTACTATAAACTAATTTAAATAAAAAATAATTAAGTCAAGATAATCGTAGCCCACTTGAAAAGATAGCTCCAACTCCCAACCATATATAAGTGGAGTCAAGATACTTTTTCGAAGGGTCTCTTCATGTCAAAAGATTAAAAAAAAACATGATTGCATATAAATGGGTTTTATTGGCCTTTCAAAGATCATTGAGTGTCACTTCAACATGCAATAAATTCCTATGCTCGTCAATTTGGCTTTGCTACTTAATGCATGATGGGCTTTAGGAACAAATTTTATTTTAACAAATAAATGTTCCTCTCCATCTCTATCTATATCTCCTTGCCACTCTCTCTCTCTCGCCCCCTCTATCTCCCCCTCTTGCTATCGCTACCTTTCTCTCTCTCTCTCTCTATCTCTATCCCTATTGCATAACATGAGCATGTTGGTAATGAAGCTTGATTATCTTCATAATTTAGAGGTTTTGTTTCAATCATGTTTGGATCCTTGTATGTGGATGCATAGCTGATTTGAAGTTGTCACTTCTCCATTGATACCTTTGTTGGAGCATATTATGGTGCCCCTTAGCAGCCAGATTCACTAGGAAATGTGTGTATGGAAGATGTGAAAGATCTTCTCCATCTCCATCTCCATCTCCATATATATCTCCATCTCTATCTCCATTTCTATCTTCCTCTCTATGTCTCTCCCCTATCTTTATCTCATTATCTCTCCTTGCATCTCTCTCTCTCTCTTCCTATAATAGGGGAAGTAAGCATGAATAAAGTAATTAGAGTCTAAAACACTAAGATTTCACACAATTAAGATCATACAAATCCATACTCAATGGAATTCATTTTTAAAACATTAAAATGGTTTAATCTAAGAAATTGAACTAAAATCAAAGCAATTAACCAAACTAAAAGTGCAAACCTTCAATCCCATTGCAAACTGATGCATATTTGTGATGTGAATTTCTCAAAATGTGCATAATCTATGTCACAAAATCTTGATATGAGAAGTGTGATTCACAAAATACACTCTCTAATGCTCAAGAAATGACTCAATAATTCTAGAGAGTGCCTATGCTTATGAAAATTGTGAATGATTTTTAAGTTGAGGAAGGCTCGTTTTATAGATTTTAGGGAATTTTGATCAATGGTCAAGATTCGATCTGAGGATCAATGGATGAGAGGAACTCAAGGAGGATCAATGGTTGAGGATTCATGAGAGCTCTAAATATCCCTAATTTCATGTAAATATGTTGGAGATATTTTGAATTAGAGGGAAGAATTTGAATTTGAAAAGGGAATATTCTTTGTGCAAGTTGAAGAGTTGGAAAAAAATTAGTTAATTAAAAATATGAAAATTATTTAATTGTGAGGGTGGAGGAATTAAATTTTTTAATTAAATAATTGGGAATTATTTAATAAAAAGGGATTATTAGCATGGAAATTTTGAATTAATCAAATAACCTTAATTATTTAATTAATAGGGGAATAAAGTGAATTTAACTAAATAATTGAAAATTATTTAATTAAATGGAGGAATAAGGTGATAATGAGAAAAATGATGTTAGTAAGTGAAATCAAGATATGTAATATGCTTAGGAAAACTTTAGGTGTCTACATTTTGCCCCTCTTTGAGACAATGTACTTGTTGCATTGTTTCAAAGACTTGACGTTGCTTGATTTAAAAAAAAAAATCCCCTAATTTTACCTAATGCCCCACTGTGCCCCAACAAACAAAGGAATGATGTGTGCTTCCCCCTCAAGAGATCGACTAGAAAAACTAATTTTTGGATCAAGACCACGACATGACAACGAGAGTAGTTCTGTTGAGAAAAGGACAAAAACTAAGTCCTAGGAAGCCTTAATACTAACCAAGACAAATAGCCAAAGCTGAAAAAATGATTTGCAAGGTGAAACCCTAGGATTTTCTAGGCATATATGTTCATTTGGGAGGATTTTAGCCTCATTTGCACACTTTACTTCATGAGTTCATAGAGCCCTTAGAGATTCCAACCTTAAGATCTTGCAGACACCCTATCAAGTGCGGATCAAGTCTGTGAGTTCCAGGGGCCAACTAGATCAAGTTCCTTAGTATGTACTTTGTTAAATTTTTCTTGCACACATTTCTGGATAGATAAATGTAGGCTCAAAGTTAGGGAAAAAAAGGTGTCACAATTTATGCGACACTTCTATAACCCAATGGTGCACCTTTGTAACCCAATGTGACACCTTTGTCAAAAGTGTCGGGGCTCTACAATTACGTTGAGTTTTGAAAAAAGTGTGATGCATTTGTAAAAAGGTGATTCCTTTGACCGGTTAGGTTTAACACCTTTGTAAAAGGTCGACGCCTATGTTTTGGCTTGACAGTGTGACACCTCTACAAAAGTGTGACGCCTTTGTAAAAAGATGACTCCTTTGGCTAGAAAAAGTGTGATGCCTTTGTAAAAAAAGCTCACTTTTTTCTTTCGAAATTTGACCTAGACTTTTATAATTTTTTTAGAAAATTGATGTCATGAGTGTTATGCTTGCAGGTTGTCTTACTCCCTCTCCTTTCTCAAGAGCGGTGGTCATTGGTTCTAGAGCGGATTACTAGCTTTACTGCCATGGAGGTCGAGTTTCTTCATGTGGTCGATCTATACTACATTTCCTATATGCCTAAGATTCAGGTGCACCTTGCTCTTATCACTGTAATGGTCGAGAGATGACACTCAAAGACTTCCTCTTTCCACTTTCCAACTAGTGAGGCCACCATCACACTTGAGGATGTGTGGCACATCTTGAGAATATTGATTCATGGTGAGTGGGTCATATATGAGCCATACCTAGGATTCGAGGCCCTTGAGCGAGTTTTGATGGATGCCAAAATTTAGCTGGAGGAGGGACAGGTGGATCTTAGGGATTACATCGGTAGAGCCAACAACATTACCATTGTGATTGTTGGATTCATTTGTGGACCACTGATGCCAAACAGGTGATTAAGGATATTTTTCCCTAGATGGGGGAGGGTCCTAGAGAGGAACCTTAAAGATGGAGCCACTTTTTCTTGGGGACCCTATGTCCTAGCACACATATACCATGGCATGCATTAGCTTGTGCATAGGGGTGTGACTAGCATATCTAAGGGATTGAAATTATTACATATCTGGGCCTAAGAGCATATTATAGTGTTGAGACCTATTAGGGAGCTACACTGAGAGGTCAAAGAGACTTTTGTTTATAGATATAAGGGTATGCTAACACACCATTACATGGGGGAGTTAGCACATTGGTGATGCATCATTGATGATGTGAAAAAGTTCATATGGAGACCTTGGATTGATGTAGAGGCCTAGGAGGAGGACCATGTAAAACTCTCATACACTAGAACATACTCGATGGCTCATAGGCTTCACCCCTCATATACTTGAGAGATATCTACTAGATAGGGTTAGACGATAGTTTGGGGAGCACCAAGATGCTCTAGTAGATGATTATCATGTTTTTTTTGGTCACACAGTGTGGGAGATTCCATAGTGGGGGCGAGTAGCCTTGAAACACACAACCATCATGGATTTAGATCATCTAGCCCCATTTGTGGGTGTCACCATAATAATGGGTTACACTTTCTGGGACATCCTAATTTTTGTTAAAATCACATATTTTTAAAAAATATAATGATTTAAGCTTTAAAAAAGTTCCATTTAAAGGATTTTAATTGAAGAGGGTTTGATCAAACCCCCTTGGATAGAACTCCACTAGTTTTAAACCATACCTATAAAGGAGTCTCCTCTACACCTATCAAGCTGATAAAAAATCACTTTTGATTTACCTTTTGGGGGTTCAAATGAATTCATTTAAAATTTATGTTTTTTTAAGTATGTAGTCCTTATTATAAGATTCCCAAAAGGTATAATTTTAAATATATTTAATTTGATTATTATATTTTTTTTTATTTCTTGTGAATGTAGGTTTTTTTAATAAAAAATCAAGCTCTTTTTTTTGCACATGCGCAAAGAGGAGCCTGATAGATAGTACCAAAAGAGACAAAGGACTGAGGTTTAGGTTCCCTTGGTCAATGATAGGGACCATAGGGTCCACCATTAGCTCAGGGGCCATAGGGTGATCAGGGTCAGAAATAGGAGCAGTCGTTGGCAACCATGGGAGGTGGTCCCGATGATCAAAGACTAAAGGTCGCCTCATAAGAGAGGGACCTGACGCACTAAGAGTGCAATGGATTCAAATAGGAGAGAGATGGATTCTCAAGAAAACTTTCCAAAATTTAGATAAAGAGGGATCGAATCCGTACAGAGCATGATCAGGTGAGGACCCAGTTAGATGTAGAGACTACATGTAGGTAGCAGCTAAAGATTTAGCTAGCTCAAATTATTAAAAAGTGTGACCAAGAGAGGGAACACAGACAAAAATTGGAGGTCACTATACAAGCTCAGGGATAGGTGATCCCTCTGACTCAACACATTGAGGGTATTTGAGGGTTACAGAGTGAGTCCACATATTACAAGACTTTGTATCACATGGTAGTGCTAGCACATAGGTGACAACCTAACTATTCCCATAAGAGTGTTATGGCTTCAAGAAGATCAAATGGATCAATTGTTAGAACTTCCCAGGTTCATTCAGATGGACAAGGCCATCAATGACAACCTATGGGACCACCACCAGATCAACCCCCTCCCGATCGAGAGGATCAAGGGATCCTAACTTGTATATAGACATTTTTGTATACATATGTTGATGTACATAGATTTTATGATGTATACACATTCATCAGCTATGGATAGCCTCATGTATATTTTGATGTATATCACACACATTTGATATGTATCATGACAATCATTTTTTATTATATTTGAGATGAGCGATGATTTTGTGACCATGTCATAGTGTTATGCATGCTTTGATCTTTTATGAAGTATGCTATGATTATGGATGTAGATGTTATGTATGTATGTATGCATTATGTTATGAGATGTTATTTCATGTTTCCATGATGTGATGATGAATATCTATTTATTATGATTATGATTATGATGCACATGTTGCTAATGATTTGTGGATGCATGATTCATGTGTGGATGATGATAATATGGTCATGATTTCTTTTTTCTATTTTTATATGACTATATTATGAGTATACGGGATGGATGATATGAGATGATACTAATGGTTTATGGATATAGGGTGGATGCAAATATTTTTGTTATATGTCATGATACTTGGATAGAAAATGTTACTTATGAATAAAAGAATAAGATAGAATGAGATGATGAGATATAATGATTAGAATAGGATGATAATGTTGATCAGGATATTGATAAACCTATGATTATTCTAAGAATTTATCAGATATGCCATGAGATAGGATAGATGGATTTGCTTTTTATTTTTAGATTATACTACATGTTTTGTTGAAAAAGGGATCCTAGGTCTAATACATAGAACACTAGGATCAAGCTTTTTTCAAGAGAATATTAGGATGCAAATCAACAAGGTGATTAGATTGACTTTAAACCATGAAGATGATTCAATCAGACTTGGATCTAATCCTTTAGAGCTTTGGAAATTGATTGGAAATGAATTTCCTTAATTAACCTAATTAAACTATGTTCCCTAGAATAAAAATGTAAGATTTCAACAATAGACAAACTGTAACAACAAATTCCAACAATAGATCTGAGTAAGGTAGGGTTTTGTGCACCTATCCTATAAGTTTGAGCCTAAAAATGGAGGACATAGGCACCCAAGGTGCCATTGTCCATGTAGGTCTAATTAAGATATATTTTCACAATCCTTTGGTGTTGGATTTGAGCTTCCATTTCCCACTTGTCACACTATCAAATCACAGTCAGATAATTCTGTGAGTTTTTGTGAGTTGTCAAGGTGTAGGGTTTTGATTTGAACAAAAAATAATTGAACTTAAAACTTCCTTCAATCTTCTTCAGACCTAAAACTTGCACATTCAAAGAGAGAAGAAAGGTTTTTCAATTTAAGGGATTGCCTTGGTCAAACCTCATCTTAGTGTTTCCACTTCCACAATGGCAATGCCAATGATAAATGGATAAATGATAAGAAGGAATGATTAATCCATAAAGTGTTGCAACTCACCACCCTTTAATGGCTTCCTTAAAGGATTTAAGTCATACACATCTCCTCAAGGCTTTGATCTTGCTTGAATGGCTTGAATTGATTTGAATTTCTTGAAGACATACAAGTGTTAGATCTCACAAACAATATGAAAACATAAACATGAACAAACTCACACACATTTTGACATGATTTTTGGATCTTGAATTGCTACAATTACTCTTCTAATGGTTGCCCTTGAGTTGCATGATAATGATCTTGATAATAATTCTTGCACATAAATTCTCCAACTTTCTAGATCATTTCTTGTTCCCCCTCAAATGATTCAATAACTAGGTATTACATGCTATTATTCTAATTTCCCAAAAAATAAATCTCAACACCTGATTTAGATATTTGAATTTCAAATAATAAATTTTGACAGTAACATATTTGAATTTGGAGTCAAAATAGGGGGACATAGGTGCCCTAGCCGCCAGTGTCTCAGACCTATTTTCTGAAACTTAAGGAGTCGGGAGAAAAGTATTAAATGGGAGCATTTGTTTTATGCTTGCAAATTGTTGGAAAATATTTAAAATAAGCTATGAATTTGACAATTTAGGATATTAACTGCTTAATTAGGTCCAATAACTTAAGGGGGAGAAAAACATTGTGAAATTGTCAAGGGTGATAATTTACAATACTACATTTAACCCCCACTTTAGTGAGAGTATGAACTTACTCTCAAACTCACACTAAAATAGAAAATATGTCAAGAGGGTTCCAATTGTCCAAATTTTGAAGAGATGGGATGACTTAGAAGGATCAAGGGGGATGTGCAAGCCCCCAGGATCTAGGATCCTATGGCAAGACAGCATAAGCACAAAGGAACACACATGTATGAACATGCAACAAGACAACATACATAAACATACATGTCAGAAAACACAAAGCATACATGATGAAAACAAATGACATAACATAACATGTAGATGAAAATGAAAAAACAAATACACAATACAAACATAATGCAAAAATGAAGAAGACACACAAAAGACACAAAACAAAACACAAGGTTAGTACTAAAAGGATTCGAGTTAGTAAGGAAAAGAGACCTCAATCTTACATTGTCTCAAATACTAAAGGTCATCCATCGAATAAATGTTAGGCAAAGGAATGCTCCCATGAGGACTAGAAAGTTGTGTTATGCCATATCACTCATGAGCCACATGGATCTACTGGCTAGCAAGCTACATTATGCTATGTTTCAAGCTATGCTATGCTAGACAATTAAAGGAGTTTTAGGAGGCCCAATAATTAAAGGATATCTAATAGCCAATTGTGCATTCATAACCTCAACAAAGATGACTACTTGTTGATGATTTTCTATTGAGGGAGGATCTAATGTCACCTTAGCATCTTCATCTATAAAATACATCTTATTGTCTTTTGAAATAAATGTATCAATGATTTCATCATATTGTCCAACAATATCTTCCCAAGTAGGAGAGGTAGGGGAAGAGGAACAAACAATATTCTCATTACGCTGAATGATTAGATCTTCTAACACCAAGATACCTTTTTCCCAAGTAGGTGAGGTATCAGGAGAAGAATAAACATGATTGTCATGATTTTCAATGATTTCATTCTCTTGCACCAATCTAACCTCACACATAGGAGAGATAGTGGGAGAGGGATCAATGAAAAATAAAAAAAGAGGAGAAATAAAATCATTTTCACATGCTTGTATCAAAAATTCCTTGAAATTATTAACAAGATCTGACAATAGAACATGCATTATGAAAAAATGATTTTTACAATGAGAACATGATGTTATGTCCTATGGATCAAGCTAGCAATGCTTTTAGTAAAATAGACAGTTACATAATTGATATGCAAAAATTGATACTAGATATGGGTAGAGACCAGAGACAAGGTTCTGCATAGTAAATTTTAGCTCAATTTAGCTAGACAAGGGCACCCAGGGTTCCTATATCCTACATATGCTTTTACAAAATTCAAAATTTGACTATGTATGATACTATTTAAGGATCTAAGGCCAGTTTGCAAATAGGTCAAACAATGAATATTTTTCTTCAATTTAGTTAATTTATGATTATGTAACTCAAAATGCAAGTGTGCAATAATGTTGAAAATGATTGAACAATAAATTATAATTATGAATGCAATTTTCAAATCTAAAATACAACAAATAACTAATTCTAATATGCAAAATTCTAAAATTGATGATGTTGATATGATTTTTGAAACAAATAATGCAATTTTTCACGTTTTTAGTTATATGCAAGATGCCTAAATGCATGCAATGACACTCTAATTTTTGTTTTCAAATTTTAAATAAGATAATGCAAATTTATGAATACAGTTTGAAAGTAGATTTAACCTAAAATGACTGAAATTAACCCTATTTCAACCTATGATGCATTATGATATGTCAATTTATAATATTTTTATACTTTTTATGATGCAAAAATGAAAGCCTAAATGAATAGTGCAAAGTGATACAATGTAAAATATAGATCTAGGTTCAATTGCTTCAGATTTTAGAAGGTGTCTAATGTTAATAGGTCGGGTTTACCAAAATGTTTTGTTGAAAAAGGAATCCTAGGTCTAATACATAGAACACTGGGATCAAGCCTTTTTCTAGAGAACATTAGGATGCAAATCAACAAGGTGATTAGATTGACATTCAACAATGAAGGTGAGTCAATCAAATTTGGATCTAAGCCTTTAGAGCCTTGGAAATTGATTAAAAATGAATTGTATTAATTAACCTAATTAAACTATGTCCCTTAGACTAAAAATGCAATATTTCAACAACAGATAAACTGTAACAATAAATTTCAACAATAGATCTATGTAAGGTAGGGATTTGTGCACCTGTCTTGCAAGTTTGAGCCTAAAAATGGAGGAAATATGCACCCAGGGTGCCACTATCCTTGTAGGTGTAATTCAAATCTATTTTCATAGTCCTTTGGTGTTGGATCTGAGCTTTCGTTTCTCGCTTGTTGCACTATTAGATCACAATCAAATAATTCTATAAGTGAGTTTTCGTGAGTTGTCAAGGTGTAAGGTTTTGATTGCAATAATAAATAATTGACCTTCAAACTTCCTTCAATCTTTTTTAGACCTAAAACTTGCACATTCAAAGAGAGAAGAAATGTTGTGCCATTTAGGGGCTTTCCTTGGTCAAACCCCATCTTATTTTTTCCACTTCCACAATGGAAATATCAATGATAAATGGATAAATGATATGAAGGAAGGATGAATCCGTATAGTGTTGCAGCTCACCATGCTTTAATGGCTTCCTTGAAGGACTTAAGTCATACACATCTCCTCAATTCTTGGATCTTTCTTGAATAACTTGAATTGATTTGAATTACTTGAAGACATACAAGGGTTAGATCTCACAAACAATATGAAAACATAAACATGAACACACTCACATATATTTTGACATGATATTTGGATCTTGAATTTCTACAATTACTCCTCTAATGGTTGCTCTTGAGTTGCTTGATAATAATTCTTACTCATAAATTCTCCAACTTGCTAGATCATTTCTTGTTCCCCCTCAAATGATGCAATAACTAGGTATTTACATGTTATTATTCTAAATTCCCAAAAATTAAATCTCGACAGTTGACTTTAGATATTTTAATTTCAAATAATAAAATGTTGACACCGACATATTTGAATTTGGGGCCAAAATAGGGGGACATAGGCGCCCTAGGTGCTAGTGTCTTAAGCCTATTTTATGAAAATTAAGGAGTAAAGGGAAAAGTATTAAATGCAAGAATTTTTTTTATGCTTGCAAATTATTGGAAAATATTTAAAATAATATGTGGAATGCATAATTTAAGAAATTAAGTCCTTAATTAGGTTCAAAAACTTAAGGGGGAGAAAAAAATAGTGTGAAATTTTCAAGAGTGAAAATTTACGATAGTAGATTTAGCCCCCACTTTAGTGAGAGTGTGAACTTACACTCAAACTTACAATAAAGTAGAAAATATGTCAAGAAAGGTTTGATTGTTCAAATGTTGAAGAGATAGGATGACTAAGGATCAAGGGGGATGTGCAAGCCCCTAGGATCTAGGATTCTATGGCAAGAAAACATAAGCATAAAGGAACACACATGCATGAAATACAACAAGACAACATACATAAACATACATGTTAGAAAACATGAAGCATACATGATGAAAACACATGACATAACATAAAATATAGATGAAAACGAAATGAAAAAAAACATGATGCAAACACAATGCAAATATGAATAAGACACAAAATTGTATAGGAGAAAATTTTCACCTGTTGTGTAAATTCTCCTTTTGCATACCCTCACATTAGAAAATCAAATTTGAAGGTGAAATTTCACATCACCCATCTGAAATGCATCCACTTGGTGCGTGTTTTGTGTGTTAATGGGGGAATTTTCGTTAGGGACGCGAGTGCAACGCACTGCCGTCCTTGATAGATTTATGCCCCTGAGTCCACATGGACGTTACACTCCTCATTGGGGATGCTTTGGAATGCCTCTGTACGACCAACCGACCTGAAAACTATTCATTTCGGCCTTCAAATACATTCATTTCACACTCACTTCAACTTCTTCACATTCATTCAATCTCTTTCACATTCAATCAATCTCTCTAGCATTTGGGATCTCTTGAGCATACTCTTGAAGCAACCTACTAGCATCTTCACAACTCCATTGAGCATTGCAACAGTTGGTTACTCTATCAACTTTATCCTTGCACATGTTTCCCTACCATAGAAGTTGTGAAATTGGAGTCTTTCGAGACCTCCCTTCATTATAGTTGCGGCTATGGCAACTTTTCCAAGTTCGTTACCTTGCATTCTCCCTTCATTGGCCTTGAGTGCCTTCGGGTGGAGGTGCTATAGCATCACATTACTTTCACATTGTGATTTGATAGAGTAGCTTTGTCTTTTGTAGTGTTTAGTGCACTTCCTTTTATCTTCTTTATCTTATTTTTCTAATCCATTGCTTTTTTGGCTATTCGTGGAGGTGGAAACACCAAAGTGGGGGTTTGACTGAGGCAACCCCTATACAGCCCCAACAATTTTCCCTTTCTTGTTTGTGTGTAGATGAACGTGTGCATGGAGCTCATTGGTGAAATGGCGCTTCAGTGAGTTGATATTCGTCACCCTAGTTTTCATCTACTTTATCATTTCCACATTTACTTTTCATACTTTATTATTCTGTTTATTTCATTAAAATTAGTTAGTTAGGCTTTCAATAAGCTTCTGGTAGTTTTCTTACTATACTCTACATTTTATGGTTGTACAGACACTAGCTTGTCGCCCTGTTGTCCTAGATCCGTGCTGCCATCCTCAGACAAAGATTTGTTTGAGGCGCAGTTTGGACTCCAAAAATTTGCTTGTCTAGCCCCAATCAGATATTCGGGTATGTAGAGTGACAAAAGCACTCGAGAGTGCTCTTAATTCTCAATCCTCATTCCAAAACATCTGATAAAGTGAGGTAAGTTAGGGTAGCCCTCTGCTCTCAGCTTTTCGTGACTTGGACCCTTGATGTGGTTGGTCCCCCTCTCTTACATTTTTGGTGAACCTGACGTGAACCATTTTGGTTCTGTTTAGTAGTTCTGAAGGTTCCTTTCCTTGTGTTGTAGGAGCATTGTAGGTGTGAGTGTTGTGAGGTGTTTCACCTTACAACCCAACCTACGACCCCTAGTAGGCATAGTTGGAAGGTTCTGTAGGCGTTGCAGAATGAAGCCTTAGTTGGGTCACTGTCCAATTGCGCACCTTTGGGGGGATTTGTGAAAGTATTGCTTAGTCTATGTGATGGCCTCCTTCTTGCATTTTCCTATCCCCTCTGTGTAGCTTGCGAGTAGTGGTCCAAGTATAACCTTCACCTCGTAGGACATGTTGATGGGTTTTGATAGAGAGCCATCTCCTCTTTACATCCCTGTGTGAATCAATCGAAACACTATGACAAGTGTTCTTGTTGACCTGACATGCCAAGTGAATGTGATTACTGAGGAAATTATGTTAATCAACTTCCTACATAAAGATGGGTACGATTCACCTGAAAGTACCATCCGTACACATAACGGTCTTTTTGTACCTCCCCTTGGTAGCATCATCTTGTCGGTCCTCATTGGACCTAAGTTAGTGAACATTCTTTTTGACATAATCTTGGGGTCCGAACTCTTCAGAGTGAAGCTGGGTATCCCCTAGTTAGTAGCTATCAATGTAGTTCCCTCAAATGTACATAAATTCCTAAAGTTCATTCATGAGGGTTCAGTGGACGTAATCCACGACACTGGCTATAAATTATCGGTTGCATGTGGTAGCTATTCTTTAGATCACTTTTGGTTTGCACCTGTGGGTCCACTCCCGCCTAGGAAGGACCTCTTGTACTAGACATATGAGAGGTACAAGAAAGGGCACTTAATGCCTAAAATGAGGTACCCTCCATATCCTTATGTTGTTTCGCATAGGGCATGTTTGAAAGCTGATAGTGATTTCACCATGGCTAGGAGAAGGGAAGAAGAGAAGCGTTCTTGAGGTTCCTCTTCTTCCTCTTCCGTTTTCCATCCTACTGCTTCCTCTTGCCTCGTTGTGGCGTCATCAAATTCTGCTCCGCATTTTTGGGAGAACCCTATGGTGCATGCTTGCTGAAAGCCCAAGCGGCTTGCATTTGAACTTCCCATTCTACCCATGGAGCCTAGGCCTGTTTGGAATGGTAGAAGGAAGGGTCCCCATGGGGAATCCTCCATGTTTCAGCCTCTGTAGCCTACTATCGCTCCTACCCCCAAAGCAGTGAATGGGAAGAGACCCACCACTAAGGCACTAGAGCCGACTCCCCCCACTATCTCTCAATCTCCTCCTCGTGCTCCCGTCCAGGAGTCTGTCCCTCCATAGGAGATGACTATTCCTATGATTGAGTAGGAGCCTTATGTCCCTTCTCAACTCTTGGCCTCTAGCTCCAAGAGTCATAGAAACTACCTTGCGCACAAGTGCAAGCGTCAGCGAAAGGCTTTGGCAGTTGAGCAAGCCGCTTTGTAGAGGAAGGAAGGAGAGCCAATTGCCCATGTTCTAGGCCCTCCTGTTGTGTCCTCCTCTCCTATCCCCTTTGCCTCAATTCAATCGAACTTGGTTCTTCTTCCATCTCCTATTGCGAGCACGAATGTCCCTAACCCTAAAAAGGTGCAGGTGTTTATCACTCCTTCTGTCAAGCTGCCTCTTTTGATGTCCCTTCTAGACATTCCACCATTCCCAAAGCACATGGATATGTTGAACATCTCAGTGGTTTCCGTTGCGGTTCTCTCCTCCTCTGCACCTCTTTCCTCGTCCGTGGGGAGTTCACACCATTTGATGAAGCAGAAAGTGGAGGTTGGCCCTTCTAGCAATGGGGGGCGTAAGAGGATCCCGCCTTCTTCAAAGGGTGGTTCTGTGCTAGCTTGTACCATCCTGGTGATGAAGCAAGTTCTGACATCCCCTAAGTTCATCACTACTCTCAAGTCCTTCGGTGAGCCCAACAGTGAATCTTAGGAACCGCCTCCCTCGCCCGTTGAGGTCACACATGGTAGTCCCATAAAGTGCATGTTTAACTCTTTGGACGAGGTCTCGGCCTTGTCAGCGATCTTCGTGAAGTCGTTGACCATTGCTCCACAAGAACCGAGTGGAGGAGACCCTGAAGAGTCTCCTTCCTTGGCTCTTGTTGCAGGAGAGTCAGAAGCTCCCCCCTTAATATTCCACCACTATAGGCCCGTCCACCTTCCCCATATAATGATCTAGATTGGGAATCATACGACCTCTTGGTCAATGATTGTTAGGGGGTGCCTCTTCTTTATCTTTAGATTAGGTGTGTGTTTGTTGTGATGTGTTCCCCCATTCTTGCATTATGTGTTCCTGGATGACCCTTGTCACCCTTGTAGGTGCTTGGATACAGGAGTGATTATGTGTCGTAAAACTTCCTCTATTTGTTCCATCATTCTTCCTTTGTTATGTGTTTTGACTTTCAGAAAATTGGGGACGATGCAAAGTGTTGGGGGCATTTAGGCTTCCCTTCCATGTTGACCCAAATTTTTATTTTTATTTATTTTTCTTGTGCATTCTTCACATGGTCTGATATAGTAGGGGGTTGATGACAGTTCATCTATATACTATTACTATACTTATATATATATATATATATGAGCAACTCTAACCCCAAAATATCATATCACCCCTGTGCCCTTTGTTTGTGATGTTGTTGTTTCTTTCACAATCTTGGTTATATTTCTCTCTTCTTTGCTTAAGTTGTTCCTCGTATGTGTGACAACATCACTTTCACAATGTTTTGACTTTCAAAAAATGCATTTGTTTCCAATGAATCTTTTCTCGAAAATATTTGCAAAGCTTTTTCAAAAAATCACATTCTCAACTTGGACCCTTAGCGGAATGTGTTTCCTTCGTCATGGGTTCGAAAAGAAAGAACTTGAAGAAATTTCCTCCAAGGTGGGAGCAACCTTTCCTATAGGAGAAGTCTCGACTTTCCCCTCACGAGGGGACATTTTCTTCCTTTCGAATTCCTTGATGAAGTGAACATCTTTCGAAAGGATTCCTTGATGTTCAATTGATTTGCAAAAAAACTTTCTTGCACTTTCAAACAACGCATCCCTTGAGTGGAACCCTATTCTTTTGAAGGTTGCCCTGGGGACCCCTTTGAAATCCTTTCCATTTTTTGATTGTCTACATGACTATCTACTTGTTTGCCTACGTGGCTACTTTTTGTTCTCTGGCATGTTTTATCTGCAGATTAACATGTTGCTTTGTAGGTGCACCTATGAAGCTGCTTTCCATTCCAGATCTATGGAGTCCCCTTTCACTGAGCTTCCTTCATGAGAGATTACTTGGGGGAATTCCTTCTTTGTAGGTTTGAGGGCCTCTGAAGCGCTTGCATCCTACATGATTTTTTCATCGTTGTTTTGAGGGCCTTCGGTGCACTTTGTACAACTTCGTAGTTCCGCAAAGCTATGAAGTCCTTTTGTTCAAACCTCCTTAGGAGAGAGTGTTGAGATTATGGATGCACAGTCCTTGAAGCTGCAGTCTTCGATGAAGGACCTTTGAACCAGGAAAGATAATCAACCACCCAAAAAGTGTTGCAACAATGGAATGCTTGATTAAAGATTCTATTGATAATATATAAAAGATATAAAATATATATTACAAATGAACAAGATGCCTGATTATATAGGCAAGAGGTAAAACCTAATATGCATGAGATGTTGCCATGTGTCTTGATCTAACAACATGTGACAACATGTGAACCCTAATGGTGATGATCATTAAATGTTGAGATAAGTTCTAGAAGGACAACTCATCTTCTAGAAGGAATCTTATCTCCTACAAATAAGGAAGGGAATATTATCCCATTTATTAAATGATTTATCTAATAATGCAACCTAGGACTTAACTAATTAAATGCAAGACCTAAGTTAACTTATGTTAGTGTAATAATAATTAATTAATTACACCAACACCCCCCCATAAGTGCAACTTAGGGAGGAAAATGCAATGATTATGCAAGATGATCGATGATGGGTCCCGGCTACGAGGCCATGTTAGGTACCCATGTACATGAAGATGCAAAAAAATCTCCCACAACCGAGAAAAGGGGAAAACCCAGTGGGAACAAAACCCCTCTCCAAAAAGGAGATAAAAAATGCAGAAAATGTGAGATAGGATGGGAAGGATGGAGGACTCCCAAATACCCCCCAAGTACACCATCCATCACATGGATACAATACAATCAAAGCCCCCCCATAGGAGGGAAAGAGAGAGACTATATAGCCCCCCCAGAAGATGAGATCACTTGCAAGAAAGGTAAGTGTCTGAAGACAAAATAAGATCCAATGTCGACAAACAACTTGTCTCCCTTTCGGAAGAAACAAAACCAAATGCAAGTGCAAAGATGCTTCCCATTCTGGATAGGAATTGAAGGAAGGAAGGATGAAGATGGATGATGATGTCTCTGAACGCTGCTCAAATGTCTCCTTGCCTGATGAAGATGCCACAATCAATGAAGAGGGTGACAAACCAGGATGATGCAGAAACTGATGCTGAACAATATCCAAAGACAAAGATAGAATGGATATTGATGGGATTATGGATGTGACGGAGACTTGATAGCCCCCCTTGAATGAAGTGTCCTCAAAACCACTGAAGGAAGTCTGAAGCAAATCCAATGGTAGATGAAGAAGAAACCTCAAGTCCTGAATGGAATGGCAGGGAAGAAGTCTCAGATATGAAATCTCTGAAGAGAAACTCAATGCCTCCAATGTAGTCTCTGAATTCCCAATCAAGGTTGAGACAAAGGAATGAGGAGACTCAAAACAACTCTCCAAAGCCAAATCTGAATAGAGGAGTGATACCCCCTCAAGAATTTCCTCCAAACTTGTAGAAGTAGCCAAGTCAGTGATACCTGAAACGAAGCCATCCTGTGAAGCCAAGTCTGAAAAACAAAATGTGTCCTGATGGATAGAGATGATGGTGGAAGCCTCAATCAATGATTCTGGACAAGGAATCACTAAATGTGAAGGGATACCAACTGTCTCTGATGAAGAAGAAGCACTGAAAGGTACCTTGTCAACCTCTTCGGAAAGATCAAGGTAATCAACTTCCTGCATAACAATAGCATCATGGGGTACTTGATCTGAAGAATGACATTCTGAATCATGACCATCGGGGAATTGTGGAGTATCTGAATCTCCATATATCTCCCAAAGCTTAGTCCAAAGAATGTGAGGACAATCACAATGATCAATATCATTCAAAACATCATAATCAACTTGCATCTCAAGAATCTCCAAAACAGTGTACCTGCTGCAACTCCAAGCAAGTTCATGAATACCTTCACTCGGATGAGGAACTATACCAAATAGATGTGGCAACAAATCAAGTGATTGGAGATGGTGGCTAATCCCATCTTGCCATTGTGAATAGTTACCCTTGTGCAACATAGTCAAAGAAGGAGAGTAATATGCAAGCCCCATAATGAATTTTCTCCACAAAAATACAAAGACACTGACCTTCAATAGCAAATAAAGACTTCCAAATATGATGTACAATTGAAGTGATGCAACTCGGATCAAAAAATCTTTTCCCAAGCTTCAGGATGACCAAGTTATTGAGCAAATGCACCAAATTGAAAAAAATCACATGCAAGAGTACCTGGAGCTGAAACTGATTAAGGGGCTAGACTAATAAAAAAAAGCTCTGAATCACCTTCCTGATGCTGCTGGAATTACCGAAATCCGATGAATGGTTGCGAAGATACAAGCCTTTATGTCCAAATTAGGGTTTTGACTTCAGTTGACTGTAGAATTTTCTGCAAGAAAAATTTTGTAGAACTGATGTCACCACTGGAAAGTACGCGAAATTCCCTTTCTGACGGTATATCATTTGCAAAAATTCAATACCCTGGGTGAAAGTAGTGATCAAATGAAAAAAATGCCTATCGGAGGCACTCTGCAGGCTAATTAGGTGCAAAACATTAGCACCCCAAGCTAAGCGCCTGGTCGTTCATGTGACCGCGGCTCGGGCTGAGGCAAAAAAGAGACAACCACCGGATGTGGTGGTGGTGGGGCAGAGCTTTCGGGCGGGGCCGTTGATGATGGTGGCGCCGCGGATGGGAGACACCGTCAGTAGGGGATATCCTGGCGGGAGGAGAGGCACGGGCCGACGGGAGTCTGGTCGTCGACGGGGGGCACAGTCAACAGAAAATGATGGGAGAAAGGCCGACAATCAATTCACCGGTCGGAGTGCTGAACGGAGACCGAGTCGGTCGGTACGTCGGCCGGTGAATGGGACCCGCGGCGATGGTACGAGCCCGGTCTAAAGTACTTCCCTGCAGACGTTTTAATGCGGCCGACAATATATTTGTTTTTGAATATTGCCAATGAATGGCAATTCAAAAAAAAAAAATTAATAGAAATGCCGATAGAAAATAAAATGGGAATTTAACAAATCAAATCCCAAATTTTTAATAAAATGCCGACAGATATTTAAAAATCAGAACCCCAATGTGCCGATAGAAATATTGATGCTGACGGCGAAATAAATTTGCAAGTCGCCCGAAATTTTTAATTTTTCTGCCACAACTATAGGAAAATATGATTTTTGCCAAATAATAAAAAATATTAGCCTGATTTTTCTGAAACGAAAAGTGGCCTGCGTATAAAAAAATTTTGCCTCAGAGGACAACTGAGCGAGATGATTTTTTGCTGCAAATTGTACGGATAGTACGATTGATTTTGCAAACCCTAAAAAAATACCTCTGAAGCTCCCGGGATGATGTATCCGATTTTGATGAATGGGCAGGCGATCCTAAGGTTTCGAGGCCTTCTGAAGACAATGGCGAGCTCGGATCTGACTCAATCTACTTCAGAAATCAGCTTGGTCCTCGGGTGGAAACAAGTAGCCTTCAATGGAAACCTTCAAGCCTGCGGAGAATCTCGCACACCAACTTTCTTGATCGAGGGTTGACGTTTCACTGGATAAGCTCTGATACCATGTTGAGATTATGGATGCATAGTCCTTGAAGCTGTAGTCTTCGATGAAGGACCTTTGAACCAGGAAAGATAATCAACCACCCAGAAAGTGTTGCAACAATGGAATGCTTGATTAAAGATTCTATTGATAATATATAAAAGATATAAAAGATATATTACAAATGAACAAGATGCCTGATTATATAGGCAAGAGGTAAAACCTAATATGCATGAGATGTTGCCATGTGTCTTGATCTAACAACATGTGACAACATGTGAACCCTAATGGTGATGATCATTAAATGTTGAGATAAGTTCTAGAAGGACAACTCATCTTCTAGAAGGAATCTTATCTCCTACAAATAAGGAAGGGAATATTATCCCATTTATTAAATGATTTATCTAATAATGCAACCTAGGACTTAAATAATTAAATGCAAGACCTAAGTTAACTTATGTTAGTGTAATAATTAATTAATTACACCAACAGAGAGTACCTGTGGAGTCCTTTGCCTACCCTGTGCTTTCGAGTTCTCTAGATTTCGGTCTTCTTCCTCGATGGTTTAGGTATACATTTATAACTCTTTGATCTACTTTATGGAATGCTCATCGATATTTGTGCTCGCTAAAGTGGGGGAAAAATGTATAGGAGCGAATTTGCACCCCTTGTGTAAATTCCCCTTTTGTATACCCTCACCTTAGAAAATAAAATTTGAAGGAGAAATTCCACATCACCCATTCGAAATGCATCCACTTGGTGAATGTTTTGTGTGTTGGTGGGGGAATTTTCATCAAGGATGCGAGCACGATGCACAGACATTTGCGCAGCGCACTGCCATCCCTGACAGATTCCTGCCCCTAAGTCTGTAGGGACCTTACACTCCTCATTGGGGATGCTTTTTAATGCCTCTATGCAACCAACCAACCCAAAAACCGGTTCATTTTGGCCTTCAAAAACATTCATTTCACACTCACTTCAAATTCATCACATTCATTCAATCTCTTTCACATTCAATAAATCTCTCTAGCAATTTCACTCCATTTTCTTCACACTTTTGGGATCTCTTGAGCATACTCTTGAAGCATCCTACTAGCATCTTCACAACTCCATTGAGCATTGCAACAATTGGTTACTTCGTCAACTTTATCCTTGCACATGTTTCCCTACCATAGAAGCTGCGAACTTGGTGTCTTGCGAGACCTCCCTTTGTTACAGTTGCAATTGTGGCAACTTTTCCAAGTTCGTTACCTTGCATTCTTCCTTCATTGACCTTGAGTTCCTTTGGGTGGAGGTGGTATAGCATCACTTTACTTTCACATTATGATTTGATAGAGTAGCTTTATCTTTTGTAATGTTCAATGCACTTCCTTTTATCTTCTTTATCATACTTTTCTACTCTGTTGCTTTTTTCGCTGTCTATGGAGGTGGAAACATCAAAGCAGGGGTTTGACTGAGACAAAACCCTATATATCCCCAACAATTTCCCCTTCTTGTTTTTGTGTAGGTGAACGTGTGCGTGGAGCTCATTGGCGAACTGACGCTTCAGTGAGTTGATATTTGTCACCCTAGTTTTCATCTACTTACTTTATCATTTTCACATTTACTTTTCATACTTTATTATTTTGTTTATTTCATTAAAATATGTTAGTTATGCTATCAGGAGGCTTCTAGTAGTTTTCTTGCTGTACTCTATGTTTTCTGGCCATACAAATTCCATCATGCCAGAGAGACGCCAGCACGCCACGCTGTTGTCCCAGACTCGTGCTGCCATCCTCAGACAGAGAGTTGTTTGAGGCACAATTTTGACTCTAAAAATTGGCTCGTCTAGCCCCAATCAGATATTTGGGTCTATAGAGTGACATAAGCACTTGAGAGTGCTCTTCATTCTCGATCCTCATCCCAAAAAATCTATTAGAGTGAGGTAAGTTAGGGCAGCCCTCCGCTCTCAGCTCTTCGTGACCTAGAACCTTGACATGGTTGGTCCCCCTCTCTTACAAAAAGAAACACAACAAAAAACAAGGTTTGTACTAAGGGGATTCAAGTTAGTAAGGCAAAGAGACCTCAGTCTTAAATTGTCTCAAATACCAAACACCATCCATCTAATATTATGTTAGTCAAAGGAATGCTCCCATGAGGACTAGCAAGTTGTGTTATGACATATCACTCATGAGCCACATGGATCTACTGGTTATCAAGTTGCATTATGCTAGGTGTCCACGCAATATGATGGTTTCCAAAAAGCTAGCAAGCTGTGTTATGCTAGACAATTAAATAATTTTTAGGAGGTCTAATAATTAAAGGATATCTAATAGCCAATTGTGCGTTCATAACCTCAATAGAGTTGACTACATGATGATTTTCTATTGAGGGAGGATCTAATGTCACCTTAGCATCTTCATCCATACGATGCATCTCATTATCTTTTGAAAGAAATGTATCAATGATTTCAACATATTGTCCAACAATATCATCAAAGTAAGAGAGGTAGGGGGAGAGAAACAAACAAGATTCTCATGATGCTCACTGATTGGGTCTTCTAACACCAAGATACCTTCTTCCCAAGTAGGTAAGGTATCAAGAGAAGAATAAACATGATTGTCAATGATTGCATTCTCTTGCACCAAGCTAACCTCACACATAGGAGAGATAGTGGGAGAGGGATCAATGAAAAATAACAAAAGAGGAGAAATAAACTCATTTTCACATGCTTGTATCAAAAATTCCTTGAAATTTTTAACAAGATCTAACAATAGAACATGCATTATAACAAAAAATATTTTTACAATGAGAAAAAATGTTATGTCCTATGGATCAAGCTATCAATGTTTTTAGTAAAACATATAGTTACAGAATTGATTTACAAAAACTGATACCAAATCTGGGCAAAGACCAGAGACAAGATTCTGCATAATAAATTTTAGCTTAATTTAGCTGGACAAGGGTGCCCAGGGTGCCTATGTCCTACATATTCTTTTTTAAAATTCAAAATTTGACTATGTATGATACTATTTAAGCATCTCAGGTTAGTTTACAGATAGGTCAGACAGTGAATATTTTTCCAGAATTTAGCCAATTTATGATTATGTAACTCAAAATGCAACTGTGCAACAATGTTGAAAATGCTTGAACAATAAATGATAATTGTGAATGCAATTTCAAGATCTAAAATGCAAAAAATAGCTAATTCTAATATGCAAAATTTTGAAATTGATGATGTTGATATGCTTTTTGAAGCAAACAATGTAATTTTTCAATTTTTTAGCTATATGCAAGATGCCTAAATGCATGCAATGACACTTTTAATTTTATTTTTTCAGATTTTAAATAAGCTAATGCAAATTTATGAATGTAATTTGAATGCAGATTTGACCTAAAATGACTGAAATTAACCCTATTGCAACCTATGATGCATTATGATATACCAATTTTTAATATTTTTATGCTTTTTATAATGTAAAAATGAATGCCTAAATGAATAATGCAAAGTGATGCAATGTAAAATATAGATCTAGGTTCAATTGCTTTAGATTTCAAAAGGTATTTAATGTTAGCAAGTTGGGTTCACCAAAAAAAATTGTTGAAAAGGGATCCTAGGTCTACTACATAGAACACTAGGATCAAGCCTTTTTCAAGAGAACATTAGGATGCAAATCAACAATGTGATCAGATAGAGTTTCAACAATGTGATCAAAATTGGATCTTATCCTTTAGAGCCTTGGAAATTGATTGGAAATGAATTATCTTAATTAACCTAATTAAACTATGTGCCTTAGACTAAAAAGTGCAAGATTTTAACAACAAATAAACTGTAACAACAAATTTCAACAACAGATCTATGTAAGGTAGGGTTTTGTGCACCTGTCCTACATGTTGGAGCCTTAAAATGGAGGACATAGGCAACCAGGGTGCCACTATCCTTGTAGGTGTGATTCAGATTTGTTTTCACTGTCCTCTAGTGTTGGATCTGAGCTTTCATTTCTCACTTGTCACACTATTAGATTGTAGTCAGATAATTATATAAGTGAGTTTTCATGAGTTGTCAAGGTGTAGGGTTTTGATTGCAACAACAAATAATTGACCTTCAAACTTCCTTCAATCTTCTTTAGACCTAAAACTTGCACATTCAAAGAGAGAAGAAAGGTTGTGCCATTTAGGAGCTTGCCTTGGTCAAACCTCGTCTTAGTGTTTCCACTTCCAAAATGGCAATGTCAATGATAAATGGATAAATGATAGGACGGAATGATGAATCCATAAAGTGCTACAACTCACCACCCTTTAATGGCTTCCTTGAACGACTTAAGTCATACACATCTTCTCAAGGCTTGGATCTTTCTTGAATAGCTTGAATTTATTTGAATTGCTTGAAGACATACAAGCATTGGATCTCACAAAAAATATGAAAACATAAACATGAATACACTCACATACCAAATCTGGGCAAAGACCAGAGACAAGATTTTGCATAATAAATTTTAGCTTAATTTAGCTGGACAAGGGTGCCCAGGGTGCCTATGTCCTACATATTCATTTTTAAAATTCAAAATTTGACTATGTATGATACTATTTAAGCATCTCAGGTTAGTTTGCAGATAGGTCAGGCAGTGAATATTTTTCCAGAATTTAGCCAATTTATGATTATGTAACTCAAAATGCAAGTGTGCAAAAATGTTGAAAATGCTTGAACAATAAATGATAATTGTGAATGCAATTTCAAGATCTAAAATGCAACAAATAGCTAATTCTAATATGCAAAATTTTGAAATTGATGATGTTGATATGCTTTTTGAAGAAAATAATGTAATTTTCAATTTTTTAGCTATATGCAAGATGCCTAAATGCATGCAATGACACTTTTAATTTTTTTTCAGATTTTAAATAAGCTATGGCAGATTTATGAATGTAATTTGAATGTAGATTTGACCTAAAATGACTGAAATTAACCCTATTGTAACCTATGATGCATTATGATATGCCAATTTTTAATATTTTTATGCTTTTTATAATGTAAAAATGAATGCCTAAATGAATAATGCAAAGTGATGCAATGTAAAATATAGATCTAGGTTTAGTTGCTTTAGATTTCAAAAGGTATCTAATGTTAACAAGTTGGGTGTAAAGCCCCACCATGCAAGTGATTAGTAAAGCTCTAATATGTTTTATGTGTTCCTAAATAGATGGTAAGATGTATTGTGGATGATAAATAGTGTGATTATTTAATAATATTCTTACTTTTCATTCTAACATTTTATTTATGCTATCGTGAAAGAGTTAGTAATCATAAATTATGAATATGAGTTGAAATGGTAAATGAAATGGTTGCAAAATAAAATCTTATTTCAGCTATCAGAACAATATGGAATACGATTGTTGCTTATGGTTTCATTGGTAATGTGCAGGAAAGGAAGAGTTAGTATGAGGAGGTAAGACCATTGAATAGATCAAAAGACATCTTGTGGTGATGAATTTGACCCTCTTTCAAGGCTTAGAAGAAAATAAAGTTAACAAGTTGATAGAGTAAGGTGGTAAGGGATGATTTATATTTTGGGTTGAGAGGGTATTTATTTGTGTGCCAAGTGAGTTGTAAGTTGGGGGATAAGGTTTAGAAACCATTATCCAAGTTGAAATTCGGATAGATCCTTAAATGGATGTTTAAAGAGGGTTGTTGGTCAATTTCCTTGGTTGGGATGCAAAAATAAACCCTGTAGGGTCTATACCATAGTGGTAGGGGTCAATTAGGTATACAATAGTTCCCCTAGGACATGATTTGACCCCTGAAAAGTCCTCATTATGGAGAGTGACGAGTTGTGAAGAGTGGATGGGATGGAAAGATGGAGGGGTTGTCCAAGTGCACGCTTTCTTCTTCATTAAGGAAAAGACTCTCATTGATGGAGGTAGGTATACTCCACACCTCCCCATCAAAAAGTTGCAAGTTGAAACCCCTATATATTTTGGAGAGGAAGAATGAGTGGGGCGTTACCCACTTCTTCTTTTGGAGAAATTTAGTGAAGATGGTAGGAAGAATGAGAAAATGAGAGGAGGAGTCATGTTGGGGAGTTGGTGATCAAGATAGCTTTGTTGGAGAGGAAAGAAGGATAAAAGAGCTAAAGTCCAACACCTAAAGCAAAGAGATAAGTTTTCCCTACTTTCATTTTCCCTTTTGTTTAAATGTTGTAATAAGGTGACATGTTGTATGGATCATGATTGAAAGTAGAGAGTAGAGAACCTAAACGCATGAAATTTGGCACTATGTTATTCTTTCTTCTTTGTAGAAATTTGAAAAGGCTCCATTGATCATCATGGAGCTAAAAGAATTCCTTGCTCGGGGGTATGACTAGAGCCCATGAAGCTCCATGACGTCATTATGGTTGGGTGGAGAGCAAGTCCCATTGATGTGTTTTTTTCCATTGGTAATTTTGTATCAATATGATTTGGTTCTAATTTGAATGTGTATGCATTAAGTCTCCAAAGAATGAACTTCAAATCTGGTTGAAATTTGAAATTTTAAGCCTTAGTCATTGGCATGCATTTCTTACAAATTTTTTGCCTGCAAGGTTATTGGAGTTCGTTTCTTGTGGGTTCTACTTGGAACCTAGTTTGTAAAATGAAAGAACTTGGTTTTGTTCATAATGAAAATAATAGGTCTCATGTTGTATAGGAAAATGTTTTGCAGTGTTTTAGATGGAAGGGTAGAATGGGACTATGATTATAAAAGAGAGTTTCTGTAAATGGTGTTAAAGTCTTAAGAGGATGTGCTAACTTCCTTGCCAAAGATGTAACAATATAGATGCAATATTTTTAAGTTGTAGAAAATGGTTAAGAAATCCTTGTGACTGGTAACATAGGCTTAAGCAAATATTGGTACCTTCTCTTAGATTTTCAGCTAATTCTACTTATAAGATATTACTCGTTGACTCAATACTGAATAACTTAAGTCTCTATATTTGTTTAAAATCTCTTTAGGACTCTATATTTGTTTAAAGTCTCTTTAAGAAATTGGATCGAGTAATTTATGGATTGTGCAAAATAAATAGGTGACACTACGTCCTCCAAAGCATGACCCATGAATCAGTTAAAATTCGTTACAGTCTTAAACCAGTCGAATGAAATTTTGTTGCAATCTGTATCAAGGAACACCCATGGAGGATAACTTGTATCCTGCCTAAAATTTTTATCTTGTACCATTCAAAAACCATCATTGAAAATAATCTTTTCTTTCTTCAGTGTTCACAGCTGTAAGAATATGATACACAAAAATTCTAGTAAGAACGAGAAGTTGAATATCTACTGATCTGATCAAAGGAAGAAAAAAATAAATAAATAATAAGAATAAAATAATCAATACTTTAAGACTATGGGGCTGCAAAATCAAATTCTGATAAAAATAAAATAAATGTTTCATCACCTATCCAAAATACCCAGGATACAACACATAATATGCAAGAAAGAAAAAATAAAATTTCTATATCAAACATGCATGCCCAGGAGAATGACTACACAAGAGATACATGAAAGAATATTACAAATAGCACTTTCGAGTATTGGTATTGCAACATAAAAGTCAGGCTTCCAGTGCTATTTGATTTATTTTTGGGCCCAAGTTAATCTCAATCTATTGCACAAGATTTTCATGGGTGAAAGTATTAGCTGCTCTTGATCACTTCACTATATTTAATGCTCGTTTAATTCCCAAGCCCCACTGTAATTTGTTAGCTGTGACCACGCATCCACTGGGCACTGTCTATAGAGGTGACAATTTGCACCCATGGGCATCAATGGCATCCAATGGCTGCACCCGTGCAAGCCCCTGCAAGCTTCTACTACCAGTTTGTACCTGTTGTTGTCTGCTGTTGTCTCCAGCTCTTCCCGTCCTCCTGCGGCTGTCACCCATCACCTACACTTTGCAATCAATGCCCATTGAGATGTGCGGCTTCCCAATAAAATTATTTTATGGTTTATTTTTATTAATTTTTGTCTTTTCCTCTTTACTCAATACTTTTATGTCCGCTCATCTCAGTATGCTATCATTTTAAGTCTATTTTTATACATCACGGGCATCTGGTTTTCGTTGTTTTCTCTTGAATTTTTAAAGATTAGTTTTATAGAATGCTTAAATATTGCATAACCATGTCTTTTTTACTTATGCTGTGTATTCAATTTTTTTTAAACTGTATTTATTTTATAATGTAGTGACTATTTAGTCTATGAATGATAATAAATAATTTCAGAAATTTATAAATATTAGTATTAATATAGATATTTTCAATACATTTATCTAAAATATGTGGAGAAATATCAATTTGAAATTATTTATATTTATTATATATAAAATCATAAATTTTATGTGTTGTAAATTTTGAAAATATTATGTTATTATTAAATATTAATATTTTAATATGTAAATTAATTAAATTTAAAGTGAAAAATATTTTTTTTTTACTAACACATTCAACTATTATAATCCACAACTTGCTACCATTATAAAAGACCTCTTGACATTTATTATGACTATTTTTTTTTTTAAATTATGAAATAATTTTTTTAAAATGTCACTATTATGAATAAAATTTATTCTATTAATAGAATATTTTTCATTTATATTATAATATTCATAATATTTATTATTTTAAATATAAGTATAAATTAATTAATAATAAATTATTCTAAAACAATTAGATTAAGTTTTACTTATTACACATTTTTTTAGAGCTTTTTAGTTTAATTTTTATGTCAAATAATCTTTAGAGTATAATTTGTCCATGTATCTCTTTTTAGTCAATTTCCTCCTTTCCTTTAAAAAGAAAATCCTAAAATGTTCAAATGGTGAAAATTGTATATTATAATATCATTTTTTTTATGGGTCTATTTTGATTAGAGTGTTCTAAATGTAATAATGTAGTGATTTATCTTTACCATTAAAAAAAATGAAAGTGTAGATGATAATAAGTAATTAAAATAATTAAAAAAATAAATTATTATTGTCATTTATTTATTCTAAGAAGTTTAATAAAAAATTAAAAAAAATATAACAATCCACTTAAAAACTATTACATCATAATAATCATGAAAAAATATCCAATCAATACAATATCCTTAATATACATTACAATATTTATAATGTGTATATTCAAAACTTGTATATTTAATGTGTATATTGTAATGTTTTGAATATACACATTATAAAAGGTAATCACATGATATGTCCATGAAAATTAAGAATATTGTAATGTAAATTAAGAATATTATATTGATTGGATTTTTTTCCATGATTATTATGATGTAATAGTTTTTAAGTGGATTGTTATATTTTTTTTAAAAATTTTTATTAAACTTCTTAGAATAAATAAATAACAATAATAATTAATTTTTTAATTTTTTTAATTACTTATTATCATCTACAATTTCATTTTTTTTAATACTCTAAAGATTATTTGACATAAAAATTAAACTAAAAAGTACTAAAAACATGTGTAATAAGTAAAATTTAATCTAATTGTTTTAGAATAATTTATTATTAATTAATTTATACTTATATTTAAAATAATAAATGTTATGAATATTATAATGTAAATGAAAGATATTCTATTAATAGAATAAATTTTATTCATAATAATAGTGGCATTTAAAAAATTATTTCATAATTTAAAAAAAAAATAGTCATAATAAATATCAAGAGGCATTTTATAATGGTAGCAAGGTGTGGATTATAATAGACTGTAAAAAATATTACTTTTCACTTTAAATTTAATTAATTTACATATTAAAATATTAATATTTAATAATAAACATAATATTTTTCAAAATTAACAACACATAATATTTTAGATAAATGTATTGAAAATATCTATATTAATACTAATATTTATAAATTTCTGAAATTATTTATTATCATTCATAGACTAAATCCTCACTATATTATAACATAAATACAGTTTAAAAAAAATTGAATACACAGCATAAGTAAAAAAGACATGGTTATACAATATTTAAGCATTTTATAAAACTAATCTCTAAAAATTCAAGAGAAAACAGCGAAAACCAGATGCCCGGGACATATAAAAACAGACTTAAAATGATAGAATACTGAGATAAGTGGACATAAAAGTATTGACTAAAGAGGAAAAGATAAAAATTAATAAAAATAAACCATAAAATAATTTTATTGGGCAGCCGCACATCTCAATGGGCATTGATTGTAGAGGGTAGGTGATGGGTGACAGCCGCAGGAGGACGGGAAGAGCTGGAGACAACAGCAGACAACAGCAGGTACAAACCGGTAGCAGAGGGTTGCAGGGGCTTGCACGGGTGCAACCATCGGATGCCATGGATGCCCATGGGTGAAAATTGTCACCTCTATAGATAGTGCCCATCCACTGGGAGGCGTATCAATTGGGCTTACTCAGTCTGACAGGCTGCATTGTATCTTTTACTCAGTTTGTGTTGTAATAAGTAAAGGCCAAAATAGGTTTGCAATAGCTATTTGAAATTAGTGATTAGAGTATCAGGGTGTGCTGATTCCCCAGTTCACATCAATTTAATTCCTTACCTGACAATAGTAGTGGGAGATTGCTCAGCTCGAGAAAGTAAAAAGTGGATAGCTATAGTTTATTTTTATATATTATTTTTTTCTAGGTTTTGACCTTCTGGGCGATAGTGTCTATGGGAGTCACTATCCTCATTAATACTGGAAGTTTAGAAATTAGTAACACAAATGATAGCATATTGAAGTAGTTGCAAATATAGGCGCCTACGCTGTTGTAAGTCTGTTTCCTGTCAATTCAAATGCAAGGACATCAGCGTTACATTACAGTATGGCCATCATAGTATGGTATGGGCTGGGTTAGTAAATTTAGTGGTAATGATGAACTTTAACTACAACAGCAAATAAAACAGCAAACAACAATTATATTAGCAACACATACAACAACAAATAAGACTAGAATAACAACTATAATTGCAGCATATCCAGCAGCAAATGAAAGTTACAGCTGCAACTATTAATTGTATGAGACTACAATAACAACTAAAATTGCAGCATATGTAACAACAAATGAAAACTACAACAACTATAATTGCATCATATTGCGTGGGAGGATTCCTATTTGCAATTTAAAATCATTATGTCGATAAAATAAAACATATACAATGTTTAGTTATTAAATAGAAAATGACACAATTATTTATACAGATTAAAGAGTGTAAATAAAAAACCATACTATTAATTGTACAAATTAAATGTGTGTTATTATTGTTCTTATATTTCAATTTAACGATAGCAATTTCATTTCATTAGATGGTGATAATATGTTAAAAATTAATCAGCATCATTATTGTCTTTAATGCAGATTTATCCTTAATAAGAACCAAAAAAAAAAAAAAAGATTAAACAATCACAAAGTTATCATTATTGGGGTAGTATTATTATTTTCAAAAAAAGGGAGCAATATAATAATATATTATTCGATTAATGATAATAATAATGTTTTAACATTACATTGAAGTTAATTAAGGATTTAATATTGTTATTATTTACTTGGTTAAATGCAAGTGGTATTAATAATGAATATTTGAGAGTAAATATAAATAATAATTTTGAGCATTTGAAGTTCCATAACCATCTCTAGTATTATCCATTTAAGATTATCTATTGGTTTCTTCATAATAATATTGTTAAAAAAAAATACTAGCAATTAAACATCAACATGATCTCGTTCTAAATGTTTGAGTTGTCAATAAATAATAATTCTATTAATGTCCAACTACTCGTTAAATGATAAAGGTTCAAGTGTGAACCATATAACTATAACATTATAAATGTCTAAAGAATTGATGAGACAATAATACTATCATAAAATTGCCAATTTCCTGTACAAGAGTGTAATAATATTATTATGGATGAGGGTGCTGCCACAATAATGGGTTACACTTTTTGGGACATCCTGATTTTTGCATGAAATCAGATATTTTTAGAAAATACAATGATTTATGACTTTAAAGGTTCCATTTAAATTATTTTAATTAAAGAGGGATTGATCAAACCCCCTTAGATCGAACCCCCTTAGATAGAACCTTGTTAGATTTAAACTATACCTATAATCGAGTCTCCTCTACACCTATCAAAATGCTGATAAAAAACCACTTTTGATTTACCTTTTGGGTGATCAAATGAATTCATTTAAAATTTATGCTTTGTAAGCCTGTATCCCTTATTATAAGCTTCCTAAAAAGTATAATTTTAAATATGTTTAATTTGATTATTATATTTATTTTTTATTTCTTGTGAATGTAGGATTTTCAATGAACATCAAGTTCTTTATTTCACACATACGAAAAAATAGAAAAATAGAGAAAAAAAATTCTAAAAATACATGTGCCCTAGGTATTGATGTCCTTATTCTAACAAAAGAATAAGTTAATTCAAATGAATAAAAAATTATGCATGTACATTCCAAATTATAATTCTTTTGGAAAATTAATTAAAAAATGTAACAAAATTGAAAATATCCATCCCCAAATGTTGGTTGAAAATTTTGCATTTTAAAAATCAGGTATCTATCTATAAAAATTATGTCGCCAAGGAACATCACTTTTTTAAAATGCCGATTAGTAGAAAAAATAAGTTATTAAAAATTACATAAAATGATTCACAATTTTTTTTTAAATTTTTTTTAAAAAATATAATTAGAATCTACACAAAATATCTAACAAATAACTAGTTTGATTCATCTTCAAAACCTTAATGGTTTAGCTGCTATAGGTGTAAGAAAGTGAATGTCTGGTGAAAAATCATGATTTTAATGTCAAGTTTGGCCAAAAATTGTAACCCATTATTGTGGGATCACCCATGAAGCACGATCTAGTAAGGATAATATTATTATTATTAATGGTTCATTGAGAAAAAAACAATAAGATGGTGTAAACTAGGGAGTTGCATAATAACATTAACAATTGGTTGATGGGACAATGATATCCTTCATAATAGAAGTAATTATTGGATAATTATTAAAATTATATTTGTAGGTAATTAAGGCTATCAACTTTATTTAACTTAAGCAATTAAATAATGGTTTACTATTAGTTAAGGTAAAAATAGTGTCACCCTCATTATCCATTGAGTGGATGTATACCATGCTAGTAGTGCTAGCAAGAGGCACAATATTGATTCTAACATTTAACTTAGGAACAAACATAATAATATAGTAGTACAATATTAAGTAATATTATCAATGAATAAACTGTGATAACAAAATTATCCATGTTATGATTATTATTTTCAAAGCAACTAGGATAATAATAATATAGGTGGCTATAATGAATTAATTTCTACTAAATCTAAAGAAACTCAATTATATTATGAATTTTTAATTTAATTAAATATATATGTGTGACAAATTTCTTGGGATGAATTTAGTTTAAATCTATTTTTTTTCTTATATTCATAAAAAAAGAAAAGAAAAAAAAAAGAGAGGAGTTATATTTCACCATCATTACCAGTCTATTACCAACTTAAATAAAAGAAAAAACCGAGGAAAGATTATAAATCAAGTGTAAATGCAAATTAAAGCCTAAAAGGATAACGCTGACCAAAGAAAGTGATGGAATCATCTATAAAGTATTAGAAATAGAGTATTAAAATATTATTATAAAAAGTATATATCATTTGTGAATCTAAATGATGACAATTATAATGGGGGAAGGGGGGGTTTGAGCTAGATGGTAATGTTCTTTGTTAATCAAGCAATAATAACCTCAAAAGATTAAAACAACCATACATGTTACTCCATCACGGGTGTGAGATTTCAGGGGATATGTCTTCACTTTGTAATAAAATAAACCTTGCTTAGGTTAATGATACCCTTGTATGTCATGTAAATGAATCGATGCAATATTCATGCTAGCTAAATTATAATTATGATAGTTATAGGAGACACGCTATGTCTAAACTATCTTACGAGTCAACCAACACATTTATATTGATAGTATGTTCCATAATGGTTGTGCTAGGTGAATAATGTTATAGTTAAAACACAGGGATGTGTGATTTGCTAATATTCAAAGAGAAATATTAAACAAGCATGCTATTGTAGATAACAATGTTATTGGTAATATCTTTAATGTTGAACTATGATCACTTAGAACTTTAATTAGCTTAATAGTTGATTAAAAAAAAAAAGTTAGTTGGGTTTTTTTTTCAAGCCTAAATTTATGGGCATGACATTGGGTTCACCAAAATGTTTTGTTGAAAAAGGGATGCTAGGTCTACTACATAGAACACTAGAATCAAGCCTTTTTCAAGAGAACATTAGGATGCAAATCAACAAGGTGATTAGATTGAGTTTCAACCATGAAGGTGGGTCAATCAAACTTGGATCTTATCCTTTAGAGCCTTGGAAATTGATTGGAAATGAATTGTCTTAATTAACCTTAAGGGTGACAATTTACGACACTACATTTAGCCCCCGCTTTAGTGAGAGTATGAACTTACACTCAAACTCACACTAAAGTAGAAAATATGTCAAGAGGGGTCTGATTCTCTTAATGTTGAAGAGATAGGATGACCAAAGATCAAGGGGGATGTGCAAGCCCCTAGGATCTAGGATCCTATGGAAAGAAAACATAAGAACAAAGGAACACACATGTATGAAAATGCAACAAGAAAACATACACAAACATACATGTTGGAAAACATGAAGCATACATGATGACAATGAAATGAAAACAAACACGATGCAAACATGAATAAGACACAAAATACATACAACAAAACATAAGGTTAGTACTAAATGGATTCAAGTCAATAAGGAAAAGAGACCTCAGTCTTAAATTATCTAAAATACCAAAAATCATCCATCAAATAAATTTTAGTCCAATGAATTCTCCCATGAGGACTAGCAAGCTGCATTATGCCATATCACTCATGAGGCACATGAATCTACTGACTAGCAAGTTGTATTATGCTAGGTGTTCGTGCAATATGATGGGTTCCACAAGGCTAGTAAGCTACAGTATGCTAGACACTCATGAAACACATAGCTCTATGGTCAAGCAAGGTGTATTATGCTCGACGACCATGTTAATAGCAAGGGGGTTCCATAAGGCTAGCAATTTGTGTTATTCTAGAGAATCATGAAACACATAGCTCTAATG
>VDFB02052157.1:0-16656 GCA_007258455.2 Sequoia sempervirens | reverse complement strand
AGAGGGGGTAGGAGGGAGAGACTTGAGAGAGAGAGAGGGTAGAGGATTTAAGGGTTAAGGGTTAATGGTTTAGGGTTTAGGGTTAAGGGTAGTGATGGAACTTCAAAGTTTTGTTCTTTGTGTTCTATTTTATCCTGCCTTGTGTCTCTGGCCATCATCTATGGTGTTTGGGAAAAGCCTAAGGTTGGTGTTTTACCTTCATCTTCATGTAAAATCCTAGTGTTCATCTTACACCTTGGATGGGATATATTTGGCCATTACTTTTTGGGAAGGCTTTAAAATGACTTAAGCCCCATCGCTTTGTCTAGGTTGGGCCCCCTTTTGTTTTATTGTTTTATTTCCTTCGCCTGACTTTATTTTTCCTAAGTTTTTTGTTGGTCCTATGTTCCCTCGTTAAAACAACTTATGCCATTGTTTTTCATCGACCTAGTGATGTCCCCTTATTCCTTTAGGGGAGAGGGCCTAGTAGTCATACAGGCTAACTTTCTTAGCATGTAGCAATTGACTGGAATATCTTAGAACCTTCATTTTTTTTTTAAATGTAGACTGGTCTCTTATTTATCTATAACTAAGTTTTGGAGGCACAACTCATCTTGCAACTCGCCACATTAGCAGATCTTTTGAGAAGTGTCTAAAATTTGACTTTTTTAAAGGTTCGACCAAAACTTAATCATGGAAGCCCCAATAGTTGAAGCAAAAAAATATCATTTGTTGCTTGTAGAATATGATATTTTTATTTAAATTAAAATTAATATACAACCTAAGTGGACCAAATACTTATTGATAACCATAAATCTTTGATATCTCTACATTTTATATTCAACACATATGGACTAATAGTTGAACACAAAAAATCTATTTGTTGTTATAAAAACAACACATAATGATTTAAAATACAACTTATATTGAACAAAAATGGACCAATAGTTGAACTATTATAAAATAGGTGCCTCGACAAAGATATCTCTTGGCGTATTTTGTATATATTAATAAATAATATATATATGCTAGTAGCATTTGCAGCACAACATGAAAGACAAGATTATAATTACTTTTAGTTATAGAATTATAATCCTAACCCTTCTAATTTTTAAAATCCATAAAATATTTATTATCTATTTAGTTTTACTAATTATCTAATACAATTAAATTAAATTAAATAAAATATTCATATTAAATTAATTAAACAATTATTAATTAGAATTTAAGAATAAATTAACAAATAAGATCTATATAAAATCAACTTTTCTATTTTTTTTCTTTGTGTCCAAATCATTTCATTTTCAAAATTTATACTAAATTCTAGATATCATAATTAAACAAAAAACTTTATTCTATTCTAATCCTAACCCTAGTTAAACCCTAACCCTATTTGGACTCTAACCCTTACCCTAATTGAATACTAAATCTAATTGTAATTGGCCACTAAGCATAATTGAGTTCTACCCCTAACCCTAACCCTAACTCTAACTAAACCCTAAACCTAACTCTAATCAAACCCTAACCCAAACCTACTTGATTCATAATACCAACCCTAACCCAAACCCTAATTGAACTTTAAAACTAACCTTAATTAAGTATTAATCCTAATTGAACATTTATTGAACACTAGTCCTAATTGTACCATAACCCTAACTTTGAACTACAATTGAACTCTAATCATAACCCTAACACTAATTCTTATCCTAATTGAACCTTAACCCCAACCCTAACCTTAACCTTAACCCTATTTGAACTCTTATTGAATTCATAACCTTAATTAAACCCCAACCTCATCCTCAATCCTAACCCAAATTGAACATTAATTGAACCCTAAACCTAACCCTAAGTGAACACTAATCCTAATTGAACTCTAACTTTTTAGTTTAAAATATTAAAGTGCCTTAGATTTTCCCATTCATCATCATTTATCATTCAACTCCTAATAGAACTCCAAAAATTTATACTTTTATAATGTTTTAATACACACCTACTATTAAGGGTTTAGAGTTTAAGGGTTAAGGGTTTAGGGTTAAGGGGAGAGAGATAGAGGGAGTGAGAGAGTGACCCATTGACATATTATTCTTTCATTCTTCTTCAGTTAAATATTTAGTTACCAATTTACCGTTAGCACAAATGACCCAAGACTTTAATAGAATGGACTACTCATATAATGCCTTGCATTATAGAGCTCAATTCTCTGATATATTACTACTTATCAAATCCTTTGTAAATAATTGTAAACTTATGACTCCATTTAAAAATTTAATTGATTTTCTTGAATCAAAGCAAAAACATAGATACACAATTGAACAAATTCTCAAAAGAAGAATGACAACATCATTAACATTTCATTCAAAATTCACTCAAATCCACATATAGGAGAGAAAATATATTAGAATTATATGTTTATTCATGCTTATAAGTCATATATGCATACAATTTAAGATAATTTGCATATATTCATCCAAAACTCAAAACAGGCTATCTATTCTATTTCGTCTGCTTGGCGTTTTAATAGCCAATGGCACCACATATATCACTTCTTCATCAGAGGAAAAATATCTTTCTACCCATATATTCAACTCAAGACCTAGCTAGAGCTTTTCATCAGTTCTCTCCCTACAAATGAGCCTTGAATTCTATTTTATATGACAAAGGAGCAACAAGCTTCGTGCTCAAATGTAATTTCACCACAAATTTTCATTTGAACAAAATCTCCATTGCATTTGACTTTCATTTCAAAACTTCCCACACATTGAATCTGCAAAACATAGTGTATGAACTGGGGAAAGCTAAAAGAAAAGGGAACACAAATTGTCATCAAAATCCCCTTTTTTGTTATCCACGCAAAAAAACCAGGCAACCAAATTGCCACGAAGGCACCAAAACAACTTCTTATTTACCCACCACCCTACCCTTACCAACACTCAGACCCCAGTATACATGCCCACTTCTAGTTGTTGCCCAATACGGTAGACTCTCAGCCTTGTCTTCTTTCTTGTCCTTGCCCAATACGGTTCTAGTCGGTCTGCTTGGGGTTTTAATAGCCAATGGCACCACAGCTATCACTTCATCATCAGAGAACAGACCGTGATTGAAGAGAGGTAAATACCAACAGTAGTCAGAGTCGATCTCAGTTACATCATCAGAAGTGTTGCTCGTAAGGTCAATGGGCGAGCGTTGGCATCCAAAGGAGCCATGCCCATACCTTATTTTCCTATCGACACTAGTAATAGAGCACACCGACTGCTTGCCTTTGTCATCTATGGTTTATCTCAGGCTAACTCGGTTTGACATCCAACAAAGCATCATTCACCTTCCTCATGACCAATAACATTAATCCATCTCAAAAACCAACTACCATGTCGGCAGGTCCTATGCACTTTGCAAACTGAATGGCTGGAGCTATGCATCACAATCTCATTGACCTCACGACTTTTAACCAACCTTCATCTTCCTCCTACGAGCTAGCAGGGAACAACAAAGATTTACATTAGCTTTTGATCTTGGTTGTCGATCTAAAACCATGGGTTATGAGCTCAATAGTGGAGATTGGGCCCCACATTCCATATAGGACACACATCTGCCTTTTGCTGACCTCGCTCCAAATAATAGGGCGACACCTTACGTCTGCGAGTTGGTGGGGTACGATCGAGATCTTCTCCCATATCTTCGAATCTGAAAAACCTACACATTGCACGGTTAGTATTTAATGAAAGGCTTTGGCTAAACCATCAGCGACATGACCACTGGGGTTAATGGCTTAGGCTTACGTCACTAGATTAAAATTAAAACCCAACTTTGATTTTAATACTTTATTTCCTCTGCAAAGTTTTATTTCCTAAGTCTTGGTTGGCCCCGTGTTTCATCTTTTAGAAAACAACTTATGTTGTTGTTTCTCATCCACCTAGTAATGCCCACTTCTCCTTTTAATGAATGTTTTATTTTGCAAGGGTTGATTTAGTGCTGCCGTTGATCTATTTCCTGTAGATGTCAACGGTGCCCACCATCTCGTGATCAAGAATTGAAGGATCGCGAAATCACGGGTGGGCGCCACATGTCCTATCCAAATGATCAAATTTGTGCTATCATTGACCAACTGCCATTTGATCTGAGTCATTCCCTACCATCCCATGATGGTTCTTGGGTTGATTGCAAAATCACGGGTAGGCGCCACTTGTCTCATTTGATGAAGCCTAAAGAGTAAAGGAAACACTAGCCGACTTTAAATGTATTAAGGGGCGGATTACTAAAGTGTTCTTGAGACGCACATGTTCTAAATCGATGGATATGTTATAATCTCCCTGGAAAAGCTACTCAAAGGTTAATGACATGGTTGGCGACTGTGTTAAAGGAATGGGATCATTGATGCTCAGGATCAATGGTTTCCTGCCATCACACGATCAATATTTTTAGGATTGCGATATCACGGGCAACTGCCACGTGGACTTCCTTCATAGTGTATGGTAAGGTGGGCCCCTTATCACCATGTTACCAATTGTGTCAGCTTGTTTTGAAGGTGGCCGTCGATGATTTGATCAAGCTGAAGAATCGACGACTCGAATTTAAATCTGTATCAAATATGGTTGGATTCGTTCGTGCAATATGAAATTGAGCTTTAATGGCGGATGAGACACTTGCTGGCGTGATTTGATAGAAAATAAAATCAATTTTCTTGCTTGGTCTGTATCACAAAGCATTCAACTATTTCGTGGAGTAGTTTTAGAGTCGAAGGTAGAATTGCAAGTTTCTTCAGCCAAAATTTGGGAGTTCTACGAACAGAGCCGTGAGTTTATTTTATGTGCCTCACAGTCATTTTGCATTTGAATTTGGGAAAGGATTAGCTTGATGTGCTATGAGCTTGTTGGTGAATGTGTTAGGGCTATAGTTTAATTATAGTTGTGAGAAATTGTAGTGTTTTCTCCTATAATTTTCTATCTCTAGTTAGTCCTAGTTATTTGAATTATAACGTTGTAAAGAAGCCCTAGTTTGTCCAAGATGGCACCACCCAAACAACATTATGGCTAGATTGAATATTTGAAACAAAACTGTATGATGATTTCCTGGATCAATTTCCCTTATCAATAAATGATAGGAGGAAGGGATTGGTCCTAATGTGAGGGAAAATCCTGGGGGAAGGGTTAGTGTCTAATTGCTCCAACATTGCTGATGCTAGGGTTCCCCTCACTGGCTTGGAATTGTTCATATTGTGGCATGGACAGAGGAATTTGCCTCACCCTTTTTCAAATGGATGGATGTATGATATGGGGAAGCTGGTGGTATCAAATATATTCCCTGATGTAGACCTGCTTAGGGTAGTGGCTGCAAGATATGACCCTATTACACGAATAATTAGGGACAATGATGGAAAGGTTCTATTGAGCATTAACAGATAAGAGGTCCAACATATTTTTGACTTGACTGAACCGAGAAAAGACTTGGTTCCTATCAACCTTGAAGAAATGAAGCAGGAGTATGCAAAGCTGAAATATTTTCTTAGAGCAAGGTTGCTTCCACCTCATCTGGCTAAGGCAGGAGGTTCAAAATTTCATATCAGCCACAGTGACTAGGAACCTTTCAAATTAAATTGTTTTGCAAAACATTTCCTGGCCACTTTCTATTCTTTATGCCAGATTTTGGGTTTCAGTCATAGTACGATAATGACCATTGCTTATATGTTCATGGGGGTGCAAATACAACACCCTAACTTCTCTATGACCTATGACTTTGCTTTTCTTGGATGAGAGGATGCATGAAGGGCTGTCAAAGCTACAAAACAATGATACCAACACTCAATTCTTTTGGTATTCTATGCTAATGCATATGTTTTTGTTTAAGAATGCTGACTTTTTCTCTGAGGTGATGAAATTAAGGCAATCATTTGATGGAGAAAGATTGCTAGTACAGATATGGGCTACAGATTTATCTTGTAATAAGGAAAGCACTAGTTATGTGAAATTTGATAATTGTTTTGCTTCTAGATTAAGGGCTAGATTAATGGTGAATATACCTAGGATCCCTGAGGAATTACATGATTTCCTTAGGCCAAAGGAGAGGAAGCCATAATTGAAGGTTTACCATAACTAGGGTGACATTATCCCATACCCAATCAACACTGTCTTGAGAGTATATGGTTTTCAGGGAGCCCCTCATATACTGCCATACAATTTTCCACCAAGAGTGGGATTTGCAGAATTTATGTGGCAGATAGGTTGTAATCATGAGGACAACCTCACTGGAAGGGGTAAGAGAACATTTTTCCTAGATTATATAGTGGTGTCTGATTTTGTATTTTCAAAGGGAGGGTGGATGCATTTTGATAATTTTTTTCATGATTACCATTTGAGTTGTGGACCAAAGTGGAAACATGATCTTGAGGGTTTCTTTGCTCTTTTCAGACAAAGAATAAAAGCTAGAAAATTTGTGCATGAGTTCAATTTCCCTGAAGACTTGATTAGAAATGAATTTGATTTGAATAAACAGGAGTTGAACAAGGAGAAATGGATAGCTTATGGTAAGCTACTAGATGTTGTGCACAAAATGGATCTGAAATATGATCCACTATTGGAGTTCAGTCCCCACCATAAGAAAATTAATTTTCTGATGGGAAACTTCAAGGAAATTATGGGAACATTGAGGACAAAAAAGGTAAATTTAGAATTGAGTCTTGGTGTACAAGAGAAAGGTGCCAGACCAATTGAAACAAGGCTAGCATACCAGCCTACGGAAAGGTGGCCCATTTACAGGAGGAAAAAGGATAGTAGCAGTGATGAAGAAGTGGACAAAAAAGGAAAACAGATTATGAAAGTACCTCCACAACCAAGTCCAAAATTCAAAGTGCGTGGGGAAATCAAAATTATTTATTTAGAATCATCACCGGAAGACAATTCCTCATCACCACCATCCGAGCCAAGCCCTAAGAGGCAAAGAATTGATCAACCACAGGAGGATCTGATGGATGAGATTATTGTTACTGATCAAGACATGCAAGTTGGTATGCCTTCCCCTCCTAGGCCAGCTGAATTAGTTTTATCTGATTTAGATATGAAAGGTAAAAGTGTACAAGATGCAAGAATGGAGGCATGCAAGGAGTTTCTAGATGAAAATACATTTGTAAAAAATCCTATATTCTTGCAATTGGTATGGAGGATGAAGTTTGAAGAGTATCAAGATAAATGTAGGCAGAGAAGAGAACTAAGGCCTGACAGGTTAGACCAGGAGAATGATGAGGTAAAAGCTGAATTAATGGAAGAATTCAAGAACATCACTCCTGAAGAAGGAATAAAACTAGTGAGTCAGGCTGGTGTATTAATTCTGCCTGAATGGGACATTATAGATTCAATATCCTTTAATGCTATTATGAAGTCTAAAATCTCTTTCAAGACTCTGAAGAAGAGGTCAAGGCAGTATTGCAAAACTCTTACTTTCAGTGAGAAATATGAAACTCTGGCAATTTGGGCATTGGCCCCACAAGGGAGAAAATTAGATGTTTTTGATATTAATCCAAATTTCAAGGGAGGATTGATAATAAAGAGAGCTTCAGAGACCTCAACCACTAAGGCCACTAATTTGACTGTGAATGTGGCCAAATTGGCGCAAAAGACTACTGAAAGGGAGGAAGATGAAAGGAAGAGCTTAATGGAAAAATATAACCTTTTGATTGAGGAGTACAACAAGATGCAACAAAAAAATGTTGAGTTGCAAACTGAAGTGGAGAGGTTTAGGTATAAGCAGATTGGGGAGACATCAAGTGCTTCGGAACCAGTACATTACCTTCCACAGTAGGGTCAGTGCCTTCTGCTTCTCCAATTATTTCCACACCAGGATCTCCCAATCAGAATCTTGTCCTCACCCTTTCTTTAGAGGAAGTTGAAGAAGAAACAGAGTGCTCTGTCGATCCTACAAAGAAGCAGCTCTTGCAAAAAATTGATGAATTGCAGGCATCATTAAAGAAAAGTGATGAGGGATCTCTCTTAAAGCAAAAAGAAATTGTTACTACTATTTTGAGGCATTTAAATGAAAAGGTTGATAGAAAATTGCTATTTATACATTCTTTATATTCTTTGCTGTTAGCAACAATAAATAATATTGATAGGGATCAGGAAGTAGTGATACCAATAATTGAAAATTAGATCCCTAGGGCCAATGATCTGGATATCATGTATAAGGCCTCAAGATTTGATATGAATAATAGGCCTGAATCATTAAAGCCTACTCATGTGTTAGTAAAATCATTGCAAGGTTTTCAAACCTTACCAGATGACTTGAGTAGGAAGATTAGGGAGCTGGTGAATAATTTCAATGATTGGGGTAACACATTGTTACACGATATAATTGATGAGCAGAGGAAAATCAGGTCATTTAAACAATGGCAGGATCAAGCAAGTGAGGCCATCAATGATCAAATCAATTGAATTTGTGATGACTTAGACTATGATTTGTTGGTGAGCTGTATGGACAAAATCATTAGTACCAGCTCATTTTTGGAATCTTTTGAAAGGGATGTGAATCAGGTAGCGGTAAAATACACACCTTATAATACCAAGGTGGATGAGGTAATTAATTTTGACTAGCCAACTAATGATGAGTACCAGAATTGGGTACCTAAATATTTGAATGAGGAGTAGAAGGAGTGAACTACTAATAGGTGGCATATCAGATGCTGCGGTTGCAATGGTTCTAGTTTTGTGTTGATGACTTTCTCGGTGCTGTTTTCTTATAGTTTTTTGCATCAACATTCCTCAGCTGATATGATGAACAAGAATATTTTTCAAGGTGGTGGTTGTTGTAACAAATTTTGGAATATCACCAGGTGCTCCAATTGACTGGTAACAGGTGTACTTTCTAGCCTGGTGCTTGTTTTCTCCTTCATTTTCTATAAGAAGGATTTCAAGGCCAGAAGTACGGGTTAACAAGTTAGATAATTTTTGTCGAGTCTAGGTGAAGTTGTAGAATGAATTGTGAAGTCTGATGGTTTTAGAGAAATGAAATTTAGGTTTTGAGTCATTCTATAACAAGTTTTGAGTTCATAGAGATTTAATGTTGTATAACAATACTAGCATTTGAGTTGAAATGAAAATTTGAGCTCATGTCTCTCCATTGTACATGCATATCTGAACTTTGAATGAAATAACTAAGGGTTGTTTTATCCATCTCATTGTTGTGGTGTGTATGATTCTATTTTAGCTTTAATTCAAGGAATTAATTAAAATGCTTGAATGGGATTATAGGTGGATATGTGCTAGTATAAGGATTTGATAAGTAGTCCTGGGTTAGAATGCATACCGATGAAATTGTAATGCAATATTGTTAGGGATCTTATATGATGATGTAAATAGATTCTTATGAATTTGACTCTTGCAATGGATATATGGCACTGATCTAAGTTGTAATTATTAGTGTAGTTCAGTATTTGTTTGTCTTTGTCTAGAGCTTGCTACAAATTGTAAATCATTGACTATCTTATACAATGGATTTTGTTTAGTTATCTCACACTCTAGATAGTTGATATTATCTTATCGTGTTGAGCTATTAAGTGAGATCATCTGCTATTGTTAATGTTGTTTATAATAATGGTGTAGAGGTTGTAAACACATTAAGGGATCACCCTCCTAGGTCTTGTAGAGCTCGAAGTGTAGGAGGCTTTTAAAGTCCTCGTTAGTTGGTCCAGGTCCTTCGAACTACGTTCAATTGGAATTGAAAATTCTATAGGTAGATTACAAGAAAAACCTAGTTACATTGTAAAAAGAACCAACATACACGTCAACCACTAAACAACCACCTCTACAACTGGATTTTTAATGTTTTATGATCACATGAAACATAAAACACACTAATTTCAAGGTTGTTAACATCACTATTGAAATGTTTTATTTTTTTGACCTTTCAAACATTAAAAAGTACATCATTAAATTAATTATGTAATGGCATAAAAATTAAAAACATCATGAATTAATTATGTAACCACATAAGTCAATATAATTATCAAAATTAATATCAGATAGATAATGTAATCACGCCAACTTGTACATTTCAGTAATGGGTGATCTTCTTCTTCATCAACTCTTTAATACGTATCATCAGATCCGGATTAGAGCATTGTAAGGATTGGTCATATCATCATCATCATCATTGATATCAGTTTTGATAATGTCATCATCCTGCTGATATCATCTTCTTGAACATTAGCTCCTACGTAATGTGATCTAGTTCCTCCTCTTTGGCATCTTGATGGGACATCATCAATAACTAATGATGCTAATCGTCATCTACATCATCTTCTAGTTATTGGTTCTTCTTCCACCATTATACTTTACCCAGCCTTCCTCTTGGATCATGTCTAACAAATGATAACTTTGGTTTGCAGGGGTACCATAGAGTAAGCCACCTTCTTGGGAAGAACATAGAATCATTTCAGGCTGCATTTCGATCAATATTAACCATGGTAAATCCATTATCATGTTCAATAATAGTTCTCGGGATCATTTTCATTCAATCATAGCCTATACCATAGGATGATGAACAAAATTAATCTAAAGGACTTAAAGTCACTCAAGTATATCATCCAAAATCCCATAGTATCAATTTTCTGAGACTTCTGGATGTATGTCGCTTCTAGATGAAACATTAGTCACCTGAAAGACTGCAATTATACCAGAATCACAAGTTTCTTCATGTCATCCAACATTTTGATTCAAAATTTATGACCATTGCACCACATAGCCTTGTGGTGTTTCACCTGTAATATGTCAAACATGTAAAAATTATTGCAATATCGTTAGTTGATAAACATATTTATTCTTGGCCGAATGTATGCAAAGAAAACAATCTCAACATATATATACATTAATATACTTGAAAATAATTAAATAATATGGGTGATTAATATATTTATACATACCTATTTATCTCTTAAACCATATGCTAAATCAATTTCCTTTGTGTAACATTGGAATCTCCATTACGATGAGCTTCTTTAACCAATGAAGCCACACATTCCCATATTAATGCGTGACTAGATTGTTGACATCGTTCAATCCATACCATAATCATTAGGTCAAGATTGTTGGCAACGTACAAATGTAGTGCATTCCACTCTCAACCAACTGTATCAAAAAAAATTGAAATTCACAAACGGCTTATAATTAGTTAAATACCACAGTATATAACCTTAATTTATAATTGATGTGTATTGAAGATTAAATATTAAATAAATTTTGTCTCACAAACCATATGTAAAATTTATTAATTAATCTCGACCATATAATTACCTCTCCACTTTCCTCAAATCTACCTTTCCCTAACAAGTACTCCCCTTCGAATTTGTTAATGGGTTGGGATCCCAAATGCGATCTAAATGGATCTTTGCTGCAAACTTAGGAAGATATTCACTAATGTAGACCATGGCATGGTATACCATATATCCCTCCACCATAGAACCCTCAGGATGTGCTCTTTGTCTAACCAAAGCCTTCAAAAATTTCAAGTGCCTTTCAACCATCCACATTGACCTTGTGTGTACAGGTCCACACAATTCAATCTCCTCAACTTGGTGTATGAGGTAGTGTTCTTGTGCATTGAAAAATGTTGAAGGTAGACACTTTGCATTTCACACATTAGATGAAGAATTTTTCTCTTCCAATAATTTATATCTTCTTTATGGATTTCTTTAGATGACAACCATCTACAAGTGATTGAAGGTGAAAATATATTAACAAGATTTAACAAAATATCTGATTATATTACATAATAGTAAAATAATGAAGTATAAGATGTAGCCTATGAATTGAAAAAATCTAAGCTACTTTACCCTCACAATGTATTTTTAGGATCATATATGGCAGCGGCTGTTGTCAAAGTTGTCACGGAGATAGAGGTAGAAACGTCTTATAACAATTATAAAATGATATTTTACTGTTATTTTTCAAAAAGCGATAAACACAATACACTGAAAAGTACATGCATTATACAAGTGTATATAATATACCAGAATAATTATCTTAATGAAGGTATGCCAATCATGCATTTTCATCCCTGACCCAAATTCACCTTTCTTTATTATTATATTGTTTATGTTCACAGCAAATCCTATGGGAAATCAAATTTTTTGTATAACTTCTTTTATAGCATTGCTTTTCTACTCTGTTAATAACCAAGGAAGGCCACTTATATTAATTTGGCCTCCATCGCTATTTAATTGAATGACATTTTTCATTACATGATTGGCTTCACAGTATGCTTTCTGAGTGCAATTTTTTCTTTGTCTGTACCTTCCATCCAATGCTTTCGCGTTTCTATTTATTTCACTACGTGTGCATTGTATCGAGCCAAATACTGGTTGTAGCTACTCATAGTAGGGCAACCTACTAAATTGTTTGGGATAACTTTTGGATTCTGGAGCTAGCCATTAATGTCTTGACGACCTTCATGAAGCATATAAGTTAAACAAATTAACAACGACAATCATTGTCAATTACAATATGAGTAAACACAACACAATATAAAAATATAAATTGAAAACATATTATGATAGATAAACAATTTGATCCGATGTATAACCTTGATGATTAATTCTATTATATTCCAACTTCCATAGGCGAGGTGTCATTCTTTGTGGTTTGGATGTAGTCTCCTCTTTCCCATTGAAAATATGTTTTTCAGTAGTTCAATACTTATGATTTCTATGGAGGAAGTTCCTATACTCATCAAAAACCTGCTTTCCTAAACTTGTTGAATGATGAGATTTCATCTTTGGACCACAAATTGGACATGAAAATTTTCCCTTTGTTTGAAGACCTGCAAGATCATATATAATTGGATTAAATATGTCAATTTTTATAATTATATACAATGAATAGATTATTTTAAAAACATACATGATATCTACTTCATCAAATTAATTATTGTTAAAGTGCAGTCAAATGTTATAACATACCACAAAAATATGTTAGCCCTGGGGGGCATCATGAATTGTCCATACAAGCATTGCATGGAATTGAAATTGTCTTTGTCCTATTGGTCTAGAGATGTCATACATAGTGACGCCATTCCATAACTTTACTAACTCGTCGATAAGAGGCTCGATATAAACATTCATATCTTTAACTTGGTACTTACCTAGTTGAATGAACATAAACATTAAATAATTATTATAACCATTTTACTGTAATATATATAAATTAATGTACATGACTATTCAATGAAAAAAATATAAGTCATTATGCAACAAATAAGACAAATGAGATGCTACTACGTTAAAGAAAATTGATGTAAGCAAATACCTAGAACAATCATTGACAAAATTATGTGCTCCCTCTTTATTGACATCCATGGAAGAATGTTATTGTTGATAACAAAAATAGGCCACACTGAGTAAATAGATCTCAGCTCTCCAAATGGATTGACACCATCCGCTCCCAATGAAAGCCTGAGATTACGAGGTTCTTCTTTAAAGTGTGGCCATGTTTCCTCCATGTCCCTAAATGCAGAACCATCTGTAGGCATTCGAAGAATGTCATCTCCACTTCTATTTTGTGCATGGTAATCCATAAATTGCACTAAGCTTTCACACCTAAATAATCGTTGCATACGTGGAATAATGTGAATATAACAAAGAAACTTGTGAGACACCTTTTTTGTTAGTTGATCTGTTCGATATCTATTGATATGACATTATGTTGCAAATTCCTACTGTTTATGGTATATAATATGATCATTGGGACATGCATTTATTTCTTGATACTCCATTCTGATATCTTTCATAATGGCACATAAATCTCGGTATGAGTGAGGTAAAATATTTGATGGTGGTAACAAAAATTCACTAATCAATCTACAACAAAAATAATTTGTTCATATAAAGAATATTAATGGTACATATTTCATCGTTTATTTACTAGTGATGAACTAACAACAATTAAAATATATAAAAAAAGATGACATATATGACATACCTTAACATCCATGAGATTGCTATATTTGATAAACCATTCATAACCTTCAAGTTCAACAACAACAATACAGTAGAGATAAGAGTTGTTTGCGAGCCTTCATAAAGGGGCTCGTATGCCTTCTCAAGTATAGGTAAATCATGAACATTATCAAAGTCATCTTGATCATCATGATCAGCTCTGCCACTAAATGTGTCATGGATCAATGCATTCGTACCATCATCTTCAACTATGTTTTTTGGCACATGATCATCTTCTTCCATAGGATTATTAACTTCATCTTCAATATTCACAACTCCATGTTTGTCCACTTGCAAAACCACATTCTCTGAGCCGTGATAATCCATATCATCTGCCCTAGGGTGCCCCACCTTTATAATAATGATAGAAACAAATAAACCATGATCATGATCAAGTGATTATATATATATAATATTAAAACGGTATAAACATTTACAAATTCAATCAATATAAACACATATAATAGAACACTACCAATGGGCCGATAATCATGCCTCCATTGATATGACCATGCTACCTACAATGTTTCTAAATTTGTTGTGATTAAAGTCATCTTGTCTTTAAAGCCCTTGCAATTATTGCAAGGACAATATATTCCCATCACGCCTAAGCAAATCCTAGCCCACAATCTATCAAGTGTCTCTTCATTTTGTTCTGGACTAATATTATCTGACATGATTTTTCTTTACCAAGCTTGACTATTTAGATCTTCAAAAAATATCAAACTCATACTCCAATAATTTTTATTCATAGACAGGTAACATAATCTAATAATTCTGATATTTTACACCAAAAAAATTTGGCATGCAACCACCCCTGCAAAAGAGAAGATAGTCAAAAGTTAATGACCCCAAAAAACACTTTAAAATGATAATTCCAAAACTTATTAAATTCTGATTTTACTATGATTTCCAACTGTTAAGACTCCTAAAATTAGAATATTGAACTTGATTGCAAACTTCCTACAAGGATGGAGGTAGCGAGCTAGTAAGAGCAAGTGACCCATTCCTAAGGAGCAACAAGTCAGAATCATCATTGCTAATGTAAATATGGATTTATCCTTTTAGTTAAAGATGCAATGTGTCACTTCTTATGACGAGCTTATCCCTAGGGCCCTCAACATTGAGAATGCCCTAATAAGAAACAATAGAAGCATTGGTAAGAGCATGATTAGGGTACAAAGCCTAGGCCTCCATAGAAACATAAACAATAACTATAACAGATTAGTGAGGTTACAATACCAGAAAGATTGAGACATTGTAGGTAATAACAAAATCTTGCAACCTAAAGATTGTAGCCAATAACAAGCATACTATGTAGCTTAGTGACATTTGTAAATGCAATCTACTGTAAGATGAATGACAGTCACTTGAGATGTGACAGTCAAAAAAAGGCTGAGCAATGACAAGATAATAAAGCTCAAACCTTGCATAGTAATTAAAGTAGAGGATTTAACAGTGATTTTCCTTACCCCCTTGCTGACCTTAAGGGTTTTTCAAATGCTTTTGGTAGTGTTAGACAAGGAAAATGCAATCAGGGAATGACTGTCCAAATGAAGTAACAATGGTAATCATAGCTTCAATGTTTCTTCTTAGCCATTAATGTATAATGGAGGTAGTGGATTGCATGTTTGAGCAATGTTTTGAGACTGATCAAAGATGGGAGAATATTGAATAATACCTCGTGGACTATGAAGTAGTGTCAATAAGGTTGAAGGATCTTAAGAACTACAATACCATAAAACAGCTAGGTCCCACAATGAAGTAGAAATGGAGTCTATAGGACATGCTGATTTTATAGAAGGATGCTCATGAAAGGAATCTTCAAGTGATAGTGAGTGAGCTGTTTGAGATTGCAACTGAGGGTGCAATACCCAGTCTTAAAGGAAGTTAGCAAAGTAGTAAATGTGCAAGAAAATAAAATCATACACAACAAACAATTCACAATGTTGTCTTGCATAGTGCCTTGAGTTTGAAGACAAAAATCTCATTGTATCTTCATGATGGAAGTGGTGACCTTAATGGTCAATCACTGACAACCATGATTTTAAAACATGCTATTGTGCTTATGGAGGTAGCATTTTAAGCAAGGCAGTGAGCGGTGGTTTGGAACAATGGCAGGTATGAAGGACTTGCTTTATATGCATACTATACAGTCTAGCTTAAGACACCATTCTTAGAAGAGATTGAAGGTGGATTATGGAACTCAAGGGATATCATGAAAAGGATTAAAGCAAAGACTGAGATCTATTTAAAATCCACGGTCATGAAAATATTGAAGATGTCACATGCAAAACCCTAGTAGCTAGAGTAATGAATACAGTGCCAAAGAGGATAGTGTGCTGGGGCAGATTTAGGAGATCTCCACATTATCTAATTATAGGGAAATACATCATTTATTTACATTTTTAATTAAAAGAAATCATTCTAAACCCTATATAGGATACATTAATACTTCAAAAGCCTTTGAAGGAATTTGAGATTATGCAAATACATGTCAAGTAACATTCATAAGGTTTAGAAAATCTTGATCACTCTTTAGAATAGCCCATTAAATATGGGTTGTGCTTGAATGCACTACATAATTGATATAACACAACCACTCTGCATATCAACCAGAGTTATAGGCTCTTTATTGCAGCAAGAGGTAATCACTCTTCAATTATGCTATAATTACATCCTAACCTGTTAAACTTGAGACAATC
>VDFB02052156.1:158052-200694 GCA_007258455.2 Sequoia sempervirens | reverse complement strand
GAAAATTAAAATATATCTTGTTCACATGACTTAATATAATAATTTTTTATACAATCATCTTATCTTCACAAGTATGGGTTCAAATTCTAATATATAGTTCATCCATTTAATAAAAAAATATAATTAGTTATACATGGATTTATAAAAATTAAGTACAATTTGATTGGTGAAACTTATAAAATTCATCTAAAATTCAAATCATGTCACATGCATTATTTCCATAACACACAATTGATTATGTAGTTCAATAAATTATAACACAAATTATATAACTACATCAAATAATTGATGTTTAGCCTCATTAACAATTTATGGAGAATTAGGGGATGATGGTAATAATTAATTCAATTACACGACAAAAGTTCATTACATTACGCCAAAACATTTTTAGTTTTTCTCTTCATTTGATTATTTTGGGCATAAATCACCTACTTGTAATGGATGGTTGTTGCCTTGAGAAATTATTCAAGGGACAAACTTGGTAAGGACAACTCACCCATTACTATATGTTTAGTAGGATTACTCTTTTTTTCTCTTTATTAATCATAGAAAATAATACACTCTTATTCAAAATTTCTTATACGATCTCTTTGATAAAGATTATTAGATCATCATCATTTTCTATATCATATTATATGCATTTGACTTATTGGTTATTGAATTAAATAGTGCATATAACAAATATATCTATTTTTTATTTAATGTGACCATATTATAGGATCAAATACATTATTTGAAAAAAAGAATATATAGTACTATAAGAATTGTGATATGATCAAACTAGATTTTAAAACTAGTGTTTATTTAAACCCTGAATTTATCATATAAAAGAATCAATCTGTAATTGTAAAATGTTTGAATTAATTCACCATATTTAGACTAGATATCACATATAAAATAGGTATTAAATCTATATTTCTATAAAATACTATATAATCCTTGAAAAATGATAATGTACATCATTATTTTTTATCTTTATTATTCCTACACTAAGAATCAAACGTATTTAATTATTGTGTTAGCAACTATGCTAGTAATCTATTTATAGGAAATCTACCTCATACTAGAATTTAAAAATAAATGGTCTAGAATTTATCCCTTTGAGGTGGCAATACTTAAACAAGCTACCTTCTATGTTTCCTTAGTCAAAATATTGGATATGAAAGTAGCTCTTAAAAAACATTGTGGCTTAGAAGATTAGTGGAAAAGTTTCCTCTAGGTACCAATAAAAGTTACACTATTATATGATAACCAAATATATTTTACTATTACCTAAGAATCCTATTTATAAAAAGAGAGAAAAGTACACTGAAGATCATGTGCACTTCACTCAAGGGTTAGTTTTTCATTAAAAAAAATCTCTTATTTTGTTCATATGATTATGAAGTAAAAGATATACTATGATCAAGAAGAACTAGGTTAGAATCTAAACAATATCATATCAAAAATTTGTGTATTACCAAATTATTTAAATTTAGATAAATGATTGACCTCAGGAGTTATCATTTAGGGGGAGTGTACATGTCAATTACACCTCTTGGTGGTTAAATCCTAGATGTAATACCTAATAGGCATAAAATAATAACTCTAGGCATTATGTGTATGTCTTTTAAGCATATTATAAATTCTTCTCTCTATAAATCTTCCACTTGTAAAATAATTATATTATATAAAACCTATGAGAACTTTGTAATGAACCTGAGGGAGGCTAGTTTGAGAAGTCCTAAGATCAAATAAAAACTTTATAAGACCTCATGTAAAGCATCATTTTGAAAACACTGGGATTATAAATTATGACTATATGACATTAATGCAGTTTCAAATACATGATCTTTATTTTGGCATACATTTGTGTCCTTATTTATCACTATCAAAAAGGACCTACATTACTAGGGTACTTCATTTTTCTTTTATAAGAGGGGAGTAGATTGGAAACACCACTGTACGACTTTCTCACTCTTGCAAGTTTGAATTTCCTTTGATCATGGTGCCTGCTTGTGGGGGAAGGACCTTGCCCCCCCCCCAAAAAAAATTTTGTGCCTCCTATTCCTCCTACTATCCCTTTTGTCCCTTTGGATGGGATTGAACCTTCCACTAACCCTAGGGGTGGGATCGCTTCCTCTCTAAAATTTGATAGTTAGAAAGGTAACCTCCTTGGAGAGTTGTTGGACACTAGTGGTGTTGGGGTTGTCCCTGAATACTTGGAGTTAGATGAGGGAACCTATATCAAACTCCTTGACTCGGTTGTTGATTAAATCATCTCCTTAATGAATAACTCTCTAGTAGGAAATTTTTTGTCTTTCATCCCAACATTGAGATGGTTCATCAATAGACGTCCAAAAACTAGAAGTTTAAGGGAAGTGTTTCCACAAGTTTTATGCTTGGTGGCCTCTTTCTTTTCAAATTTACTTCTAATGAAGATCTCATTGAGATCCTTACCCAGGTACCCTAGTTCCATGGTAAACATAGCTTGTCGCTCTATCATTGGAAGCTAGGTTTTGACCCAGTAGCAAATTTAAATAAAACAACTCCAGTTTGTATTCAACTACTAGGTCTCTTTCTTGAGTTCTAAGATGAAATTTTCAAATGGATTGGAAAATATTTTGGCCACTTTGTTGTTGTTGATGTAGTTACAAAGGACAAATCTAGGTTAGTATTTTCTCACTTTTGTGTTAATGTTGACATTAATAAAACTCTTCCTAACTTTATTACCCTCCAATTGAAGTTGGGAAAATGGTCCCAACCAATTTAGTATGAGAATGCTACTATGTTTTGTCAAAACTATTCAAGATTTGCTCATCTCCTTACTAACTACAAATATCCTAAAAAATGGATCTCTAAACCTAAATACCTCATTGCCCCACCTTTGGTTGAAGGGAATGACTACCCCTTTACTGAGGATCTCCTTAACATTTTCAAGTCCCTTGTTAAACAACTCCTTCAAAATGCCTTGTAGTTGAATGATTCCCCCACTTTGCAATCTATTCACCCTCCTAATACAGTTTTTCACCCCTCCATGCCACATATTCTTGAGGAAGGAGAGATCCCCAACCCCATTCTTTATTCTAGTGTCCAAGCTCCTCATTCCCAAAGTGTCTTTTTGAATGTTGAGCTACCCATCGCCAAGTCTCAACCCCTCCTATGGCACCTCTTACTAATCTTCTTGTTTGACACTCTTGGTCCTCATTTTTTTCTTTCAACCACTTAAAGGACTTGTGCTCTCACTGGGAGCTATCCCCAGTGCCTCTTGGATTGATGATGATTGGTCAACACCAAAAAAGAAAACCAAGAATAAGAAAATTGATGTGGGAGTGGATTCAAAAGTGAGTAGGTCCTCCCAATGTCAAACAAGATAGAAGGAAATAGCAAGGGAGATTGCTTGTGGAAGGTAGAAGAACTTGGAGTCAACTAATAACAATAATAAATTAAGTTCCTCTCTTGGATTATGATAGGCCTGAACAATAGCCCTAAAAAACAACACTCTCTCAAGACTTGTATCCTTAAGAGTAAGATTGATATCCTCTTGATCCAAAAAGTTAAAATGAATCAAGCTACCTTCCAGCCTATGGAAAACCTTATCTGGCCTAGGGACATGTTTTTTATAAGTGATAATCAAGGAGCCTTTGGTGGGGTTGTGACTATGTGGGACCCATTCATGGCTTCTGGTACTCTACTATCACTCTCTGTCAACAGTCTAGTTGTAAAATTTTCCAACTCTATTTGCTCTTGGGTTCTTATCAATCTTTATGCCCCCAACTTCCACAATGCTTGTAAAGTTGTTTGGGAGAAGATCTCTGAGTAGATGATGGATAACAATAATTACTACCTATTGATAGTTGGTGACTTTAATACCCCCTATTTCATTTTGAGAAACTTGGGGGATTGACTAACTACACTGACAACATGGTAGATTTGGCAAACTTCATCAACACGACAGGCCTAATGGACTTTGAATTACAGGGGAAATGATACAAAGTAGGGAGGATTTTTTTCAATAATCTCAATTCAAGCTATTTCAAGGAATTCTTCAACCTTCAAAACCTTAACTTGGCATTATTTCCCAATTCCCTCATATTCCTCTTGTAGCATACCAAATAGAAAAAATTGAACATATCCTTAAAAATAATCTTCAAACCCACAAAAGGATTTGCATTCTAGATACCCTTTATGGAATTCTTAGACATATCTAATTTGAAGATAGGGTTTATTCATAACATACCCTCCTAAAAGTTGCTACTACGCTGGATTGAGGCTCAATTAGCCCTATTTTGCAAAACAACTACCAACCAAACACCCTTCCAACCACAAATATCTATTCCCATGTTCTTCACAAGTCTCAAATGGTATGAATTCACAACTTTTATCAATAGAAACCTCCACAGGATCATCAAATTATAAAACCCTTACCTAGGCCTTTTTATGCTTATTCAAGGAGGGTTTATTGAATATTCATACTCCAGGCCTCTACCCATCAAACCAACACTTCAAACACTCCAAATATGACCTGCACAAGCTTTTTCCACCTTTACATGACCAATCTCAAAATATTTTGTACAAACCCTAGCATCCACACGACTCTTTTGCTTGAAAACATGTAAAATTCACCCTAGGGCATCACCATATCAGCTCCAAACCTCCTTCTCTACAACTACTAACCTACTAACATGAAAGAAGACCCTAACTAACACCATTCCACTAATTTTCAAAGCATTTCATCAATGGAATGGTATCTTAAGCCATTTTTACTCCTTCAAACCCTCAAAACAGGGTTCTACAGACCGTTTTCAGAAAATTGCTTCTAAAATTCTTCTACCTTGGTGAAATAAAATAAAATAAATCCAAAACCCTCTTAGTTCATTCCATCACAAGATTTAAAGAATTTTAGAACAAAAAAACTCAGTACAAAACCGTATTGTAGCCTGTAGCAGCAAAATTATGCAAGAAAATACATAAAATGATTTTTTCTTATTTCCTCCTTTGACAAAATCAATTCAAGAAGACTGCCTCAAAGTTTGAGAGCCGTATTTAACCCTTACACACCCAAAACCAAACCAAGCCAACCGACTCAAACTACCATTTTAACTTCTTGACTATTGGACTCCCCATTTCTTGCATTTTTGTAATTTTGCACATGACAACATTTTGCAAGAATTGACAACATTTACAAAATGAACCCCAAATGACTCCAAGTGCATGGAAAATGGTCTATTATGACCTTATTTCATAACATAACACTCAAAACACCTAAAACCAAACTTAAGACTATATTTACATGAATTGACATGGTGCCCCTACACTAGGCAACCTTTTACCTAGACCAACCATAGGAAAGGTAATAATCTTATCCAGGTCAAACTTGACCATTTTATGGTCTCCTCTAACTAGGATATTGGTTGCAACTTTGATCTGGTGGCCCTACCTTAGATTGTCTCGAATCATAATCCTCTACTTCTTTCCTAGGCTAACATACACATAAGGGAGCTTTTCCTTTCTGCTATAAAATTATGTGGACTAACCATACTGATTTTAGATATTGAATCCTTAATTAATGGAACACCCCCTTCCAGGGTACAACAATATACAACTGAACCTGATAATAAATAAGGTGAAGAGATGGAATAGGTTTAATTTTGGGAATGTTTAGGTGAAAAAGAAGGAACTGATTGCAAAAATCACCGATATCCAAATCCAAATTACCAATGGAGACCTTTCTGAGGATTCTCATCTTTCTAAAGAATCCTTAAGAATGGACTAGAAAGAAATCCTAAAAGGAGAATAAATCATGTGGAAACAAAAATCAAGGATCCAAAGGTTGAATGAGGGAGATAGAAACTCAACTTTCTTCCACTAGTTTGCTATAATACATAGAAAAAGGAACACCATCTCATTCCTCAAATATGAGAATAGTGAACATGTCATGGATGATATCCAAATTGGGCAAATGGACTTAGACTACTTCCACCGAGCCTACTTTGACTGGTCCTTTTCTTGTGACCCTACACTGGAAGAACAATTGTTAAACTACCTACCAATTGCTCTGTCTCTTGAAGATAATGCCCACCACATGGTTCCAATATTTGACGAAGAAGTCAAGCTTGCTACCTTCTCTATGGGAGCTTATAAGGCCTCAGGTCCAGATGGGTTCCCTTCAACCTTCTTCTAAGAATTCTAGGAAATATTTGGCCTTGACACCACCAAGGTGACCAAAGGTTTCTTCTGTACTGGTAAAATTCTTAAAAAAATCAACAACTCTTACATTGCTCTAATCCCAAAAGTTCACGATCCTACTAGTCTCATTGATTTCAGACCTATTAGCTTATACAATATGGTCTATAAGATCTTTTCCAAAGTTTTGGTGAATAGGATTAAAACCCTATTGGGAAAATTGATCAATGTTAACCAAAAGGGTTTTGTCCCTAGGCATCAAATTCTTGATGCGACTATTTAAACCCATGAAATATTACATTTGAGGGAAAGGAGCCTTCTCCTAGGAACGATTCTCAAACTTGACATATCGAAAGCATATGACAAGGTTGATTAGGACTTCTTGTTTAAAGTCTTAAAGAAAGTGGGATTCCATGAGTGCTCAATCAACATTATAAGAGAATTTGTAACCACTATCAAGTACTCGGTCTTGGTAAATGGAATTCCAAGGGGATTTTTTGGGGCTGAGTGGGGTATTTGACAAGGTGACCCCCTTTCTCCTTGTTTATCTTGGTGGCAGAGGTTTTGGGAATGAACATTCTAAAGCTCATTGAGAACGTTGGCCTTAAAGGTGTTAAAGTTGCTTCAAATCTCCCTCCTTCAGCTCTGCAACAATTTTTGGATGATACCATCCTCTTTGGTGCCACTTCGGTGGTTGAGGCTAGGTGCTAGAAAAGGTTTCTTCCTAATTATGTTGAGGCCTTAGGCCAATGTGACAATTATGATGAAAGTAAGACGAACTTCTTCAACACCAATGCTAGTTTAAGAAGGAAAATTTAGGATATCTTAGGTTGTCAAAGTGTTGAACTCCATGGAATTTATTTGGGGCTTTCCCTCATTGTTAAATAAGTTCCCCCTTCTAGAATTCTATACTGAAATACATACAAAAAGACTTGCGGGTTGGAAAGGTAAACTGTTGAGCAATGCTAGTAAGTTGTAACTCCTTGTTTCCTCTCTTCAAGGAATTCTAATTTACTTCGTATCTCTTTTCAAAATCACTACCTATATTGCTGAGAAGTTTGAAAAAATCTAGAGGAATTTCCTATGGTTGGGCACAAAGGAAAGGAAAATACTAGCTTTAGTTAGCTAGGATAAAGTCTATCTCCCAAAAAAGTAGGGAGGTCTAGGTATTAGGAAAATCCCCCACCTAAATAAAGTGTTCATGTCTAAAATTGGTTGGGACCTAATCCTAAACAATAAAGATTGGTGTATAATTATGAGTGCTAAGTACCTCAATCATATAAGTTTTCATAGTGTGCTCTTTGAACCTGGCTTCCTAGGGGGCTCTCATATTTGGAGCAACATCCTCAAACCTTGTAGTTTGATCTCTTTGGGCCTTAACTGGAAGTTTGGGAATTTTCATCTCATTTGTTTTTAGAATGACTGTTGGTTGTATGACCAACCCCTTAGTTCCCACCCTACTTTTAAGGACCTTCGATTTATGGCTAAAGATTCATTTGGCCTTTTGGTCTTTGATTACCTGTTGAACGACAATTCTTGGGAAAATATTTAAATGTCTTGCCAAGGCCAAAATCACCTTCTCCAAAGAGCTTTGTTGCTTCAACATGATCCTTGAAGGGTTAGGTTCCCTATCTTCCCCAGAGTGGATCATTTATTTTGGGCCAAAAGTCCTAAGGGAAACTTTTTTTATCATATCAACTTACAATCTATTGTTAAAGGGTGACAACTATAATGTTGTTTGGAGGAAAGTCTATAACAAACTTCTCCTTCCTAAAATCATTTTTTTCTGGTAGACGACCATGCACAATAGAATATTAATGTAGGAAAACCTCATCAAATGTGTCTTCTAGTTACTAAATAGATGTGTCCTATGCATAATGGATGAGGAAACGGTCCTCAACATTCTCCTACATTGCTCCTTTTCTCACAAAATTTGGGGGTTTGTGTTGCAAAAGTTTCAAATCTACTAGCCCATGAATAAAGAGTTGTTAGCCCTTATGGATGAATTGGAACCAACCCCTTCCATAATTCCCTCATTAAATAATTATGGAAGCAAACCCCTCCACACCTTTGTCAAATTCTTTGGAAGGAAATAAATAATAAAATTTATAGGGATATGCAAAAAATCCCAGAAGTGGTCTTTTCGGCTTTCTCTAAGCTCCTTCTAGAAAAAATCTCGATTTACCACTAGTCTTGCCTAGATTCCTCCCTCCCCCTCCCCCTCGAATCTAACATAAATTCACAATGGGGCTTACCTAAGAAAACCTTCTACAATGTTGACATCACTAAGAAGATGGCTAAGTTGAATACTAAATGGTTACCACCCCTGGTTGGATGGAGTGAGCTTAATTTTGATGGTGTTGCCCATGGTTACTTGGGTATGGATAGTGGGGTAGAATATTCTGATCCACCTTGGGGGAAGTTGTGGTGCTTGATATGTTGGAGGCCTTGGTGCTAGCACTAATAATTGGGCAAAGGGTATGGCTCTTCTTTGGGGCATCAAGATTGCACTATCTATTGGTGTCATAATCCTTCTCATTGAAGGGGACTCAAAATTGATCATTGATGCAATTAAAGGCTCAACTCACCCTAGTTGGGCTTTGGAAGATATCATAAATGACCTCTGGAAACACTTGTTGGGCCTCAACAAGTTTGAGGTTAAATACACCTATAGGGAATTCAACAAGGTTGTTGACATTGTGCCAAGCTTGGGGATGGACCAAGTTTCCTTAAGGTGAAAGCGAAACTTCTCTTGCTTCCCGAAAAATATCAAGAAAATCCTTACCTCAGAGTGGCAATACCCCATTTATGATAATGATGGTTAATGGTGTCAATGTTTGGGATTCTTGGAACCCTCCTCTCATGCTCAACTTCTTGGTGATGGGGTATGGTTGGGCATGGCCCATTTTAAGTTTATATATATTATTTTTTAATTACGGGATCACTATGTTCTCTACTACCTCATGATGACTTAGATACTGACTCAAACATGGGGTTTTGGGTTGATATCTAGAAGGTTCTAGTGTGTGGCGTGGTGGGCCATAATGTTGTCATGGCTTCCCCACATTCAACTTGACAATGTGGCATCTATTTAGACTAAGGTGTTATGTTGCAATTCAACCCAACATTGTAATAATGACTAGTGTACTTTTCAGATCCCTGATAGGACTCTTGAGTTCATTGATCATCCTCCATGTAATGCTTATGTAAGGTTAACCCCTCTCATTTTAATTATTTGTATTATTGGCTCTATGAGACATGCTCTATATTTGTTTGAATAGTTCCTAGTAATAATTATTATTAGTTTGGAACACATCTCAATCTTTTAATTTCTTATGGGTGGTCTTTTTTCATTTGCTTGGATCTCTAGTTTTACTCTAATTTTTCGACGTGGTTAGAGAAGTTTCAACAACTTTTACTGTTTTTCTGGTTTATCATGGGTGGTGATAGGGTTTGAATTGAACCCAACTCTTGCAATGAATTCTCAGAAGATACCATTGTTTGGCATATTTTTTGTGAAGGAGGGGTCTCCCCTTTTTTGGAGTTCCTTAAAGGGCATAGTGAGATCCCATCTATCTAGTTTACTCGCTCTTGGGATAATAAGAAAGTGAAAATTGGTGGAATTTATTTTGATGTTGATGAAGTAATCACACAGGCTACTAGAATGAATACCAAAAGAAAGAAATGGAAGAAGCATAGCAAAGTTCCTGATAATGAGAGCTTGTCTCTCTTTTCTAAAGATGGTGAAAATCTCATTAAACTACATAGTGGTTTGATAGAGAAAAGTTGTTGCCGCCATGGGAAAATGTATGTCTAATAATAATGAAGTTTTTTACTTTAGAAGGGTGGTTTAATTGTTTCTATTTTTATCACTCCCCCCTTCCCAACTACTTTTTCTATAACACCCTAATAAGCTTTCCTTTTTACATGTTAACCTCCTTGGAAAATTCCATAGAGGAAGCTTTAGATTTAAACATGAAATGTCTGAGAAAATCCCTCACCCACTCCACCAGGGGCTCATTCGGTGTCTTTACCATTTCCACCTTACTTTATTCCCTTCAAAATAAATTAAGGTTATCTTGATTGATGAGCCATTGCTCTCTGACTCCCCCTGGCATTGACCACTTTAGCCACCCCATGGAAATCTAAAGGAAAAAGAAACTCCTTCAACATCTGGATGTTATCCAAGCCTTCCACCATATTGTGATTTTATGTAAACTCCCTCCCTAAATGACACTCCTCTTACCACCATTCCTCCTATCCCCCTCTGTGGTAAACCCACACCCAAGACTCCCAATTATGGGCAAACACATGCAACTCAAGGTCTTTGTGACCTAAAACAAACTCCCCTACTCAATGCGTAGGAAAATGAGGCTAGTTAGGGAAACAAAAAAAACTCCTACCAATAAACAAAAAATATCTTGACTCATATCTTGATTGAGGAGGTTAATTTGGAAGTGAAAATGTGGAGGAACCCATGGAGGGGGAGGTGAAAGATTCTAGTGGTTCACAACTCAGAAGATCTAACAAGCTTGCGGGTCGACTAATGTCCTGGGACAAGGAGGTGATATATGTTGTTTTGGACCAAGGGGAGAGTTTACTAGTGATGATGAGGAGGATGGAGCTGATGCAAAAAGCTCTAAGAACACCAGTGAAAACCACTCCAAGAACACTGTTGGCACTATCACCACCCTGATGGACCTACCTGATGAGGCACATAATTGTTCTCAATGTGCTTTTATGGTTGTGGAGCTTTTTAAACTCAAGGAGAAGGTATTGGAATTGGAGAAAAATCTGTTAAGACAGTCTAAGTTTAGTTTCAAATTGATGCATAGATCAATCACCACACTATGTATGTTGTAGGAGGAGCTGAATAAATTAGGCGACAAGGATGGGAGTCACAAGGAACTCTACAAGTTCCTTATTGAAGATTGGGGTCAACTCTTTAGATAGGCCTATTTTTTCTATTGTTTTATGGTGGAATTGGTGCCTCCTTGCTCTATTATGTTTTTTAAGACTTTCTATAATGTTTGGACTATGCATTGTTAAAGTGTTGTTTATGGTTTGTTGACCTGGTTTCTAGCCTTTAGGATTTCTATTTATAGGGTCAACACCCTAGTTTTTGTTGCTTTTAATATCAAAAACATTAAAGGGGTGTTAGTGATATTAAGGGTCATACTCTAATAACATTTATATATTGTTCTAATATAAGGCTATACAACCTTATACATATTATATGCTTTATAAAGCATATACTATTTAAATAATTAATAATATAATATAATATTAAGTTTTCACTTATTTATAAATGATAATTTGGAATAGGTGTGACTAATATCTCTTTAGGTATTTTCCCACCACTTCTACATTTAAGGAGCTTCGCTCTCATTGAAAGCTATGGGAATTTGGAGATAAATAGTGAATCCTATCACTATGCACAAGAGGTATTATTGGGAATATAGAAAGGATAAGTGTTTCCTCAAGTTTGTTCTATGTTTAATAGATCATATTATAAATATTTTATAATAAAATGATTATTTATGGATACATTTATCTAAAAGGTTTTTCCCCACTTATATATTGTGTAATGTGTTTAATTTTTGTATCGAGTAACTCTAATTTTATTTATTTTATATTTATTTGTAATGATTAGCAACCTAAGATCCTAATTTCTAATAGATTTTAATATGACGAAGATGACATGTGATAAAGATGGTACTCTCCCTATATCATGAATAATTGGAAAATAAGATCTTTGCATTTTATGCCTAAAAAATAGGACTTTATGATACTAACATGGGCCATTACCACAATCACTACCATTGGTATATGCAAATCAATTTTTGACCTTGGGTTGATAGAGTGTAGAAATGGTTGATCATGCTATGATTTTAACAAAAGATTTCTTTATATTTTCCAACTATTTTTCCTTTTTGGTGGAGCCATTTTTAGATGTCCTTTTTTTATCATTCTCTCATTCAATTTTGTATTGAAAGATAACTTTCTAAATTGAAGTTCAGCAATACCTAGTTTGTAATTGAGATCTAGAGAATATTTGCAATTGGAGACTGATTACTCTTCTTAATTTATCCTATAAGATCATCATTAAGGCTCTTGCTTTGAAGTTGCACCATCTCCTTTCATAGATAGTATATTTTGAACAAATTGGTTCCATCAAGTATATGTATATTTTGGATAATATTACTATAGTCTAGGAAGGCATAACATGGGATTGAAAATCAAAATACTTCATTATGCTCATCACAATTGACTTTGCTAAATCCTATTATTGTATCAAGTGGACTTTTATGCTTGTTGTGCTTTAAGCTTTAGGGTTTGTCCCTTGCTTTGTTTAATCTATTTGTATGTTTTTTTAGATTCCTCTACTTATCTCACTATTAGTGGCCATCAGTCCAATGCCTTTGAGATTTTTAGGTCCATCTTGTTGAGGATGTCCTTTAGCCCATACTCTTTATGTGCTTGTTGTTGAAGGTTTTGGATATATTCTAGCCAATTTTATTTCCAAAAAATTGCTCAAAGGAATTTCTTTTCTCAACTCCTCTGCTCAATTAGTCAATGGGAATTTTGGTAATGACTCTTTTCTTACTCTTCTAGAAGATGAAGGAAACATCATAAAAGCCCTAAATTGTCTAGACATTTTTTTAAGTGTTAGATTCCAACATTCAATGGCTAAAAACTTAATGTTATAAATAATATTTTTCTCCCAAGCCTCCTTGGCTCAACACTTTTAAGTGGAGTTGGATTGAGCATGGGGGAATTTTTATATTCCTAAGCATTAGTTCTACCTTTCAAGTTCTCTCATACTCTTTATGGTGGATTTTTATTTGTAAAATTAATAATAAGTTGGCTTATTAGATTACCAAGCCTCTTTCTCTAGCAAGGAATTCCACGTGTGCTCAAAGATCTTGGCAACCACTCATGCTTACTCCTCTTGCTGCTAGGTTCCTTCTAAATATTCCTTTTATAAGCTTAAAAATATTCTTAGGGATTTGTGCCTCCTCTACGAATCATAGAGGTTTCCATTGTGTGGCTTGGAAGTGTTATTTTCTCCCTAATGACTAGAGGATTGGGTTTGATTTCTTCTTAATGACAAGGATTATCCTTGTGTTCTAGATGGATTAGTCAATCTCTTGAAGGAAATGAGGCATGGAACATATTGGTGTGTCATTGCATCTCTACTAGAATTCCTTATGGGAGACAATATTGAAATGGGATTAGCCTCCACACCCTTCTTATCATTAAGGAGCCCATCCATATTCAAGGTACTTTTGTGATAAAAAAATATCTAGTGAGCCTAGGAAGTAATTGAAGTTGGTATTGATGGCAATGAATTTCACACATGGATTTGTATTAACCAACAATATATATATGGTGGTATCTTGTTATCTCTTATCAAGATCATCCTCTAGCTAGGACTCCATGGGTCCATGCTTTGAGTTTTTCAAGGGAATCAAGACCCTTCTAGATATTTTTTCTAGTAGGACTAGGCATTTTTTACTTGGATTGAAGTAAAAGATAATTTTTAGTTGTCTAACTAGGATCTTGAAACCTTACACATTGTTATTGAATTTGTGCCTCCACATATAGTTCACAAGATAAGAATTCACTATTTCAAGTCTCAATGGAAAGATTAGAAATGATATCTTGACACGCCATTTCACAACTAAAAGCCTTGAATATAGAAATATGTCGAGATGATAAGGAGTGTGACAAAAGATAATAATTTGGATAAGGATGTTTGCAAAAAATTATTATATACAATAGTACATCTTATAAATAAGAGTCCAACAAAAGTAATAAAAGGAATGGCGCTTGAATAGGCATGGTCTAGAATTAAGCCAAAAGTTTGTTATTTGAGGGTGTTTGGATGGGTTGCTTATGCCCACATACCAAAATAAAAAGGCTCTAAATTGAATGATAAAGCTATAATTTTTTTCCCATTAGTTTAGATGAGAAAATAAAGAATATAGGTTCTATAATCTAGTAAGTAAGAAATTGGTGATAAGTAGAGATATAATATTTAAATAAAAAACATAATATACTAAAGAAAAGGATACATAGGAAAATTAAATTATGATTGATGTAGTTGAAGAAGATGATGAAATTGAACACTCAAGTGAGGGAAGCAAAAAATATTAGAAATATCAATGGAGAACACAAAAATCATCCATCAACTCTTATGCTAGGATTAGATTTTGAGAAAATGTTAATAAGGTCACAAGCATAAATGAATTACACCTTGATGACCCAAATCATGGAAAACAAAGAGTCACACACCTTTTAACAAGATCAAGAAAAATAATATTGGGTTGAAGAATTGAATAATGAAATATAAACAACTAAAATAAAATAACGCGTGGCATTTGAATCAATTACCTCCTAGTAAGGAAGTCATTTGTACAAGGTAGGTGTATAAAAATAAGTACAAATTTGATGAAAAAATGATAAAAATAAGGCTAAATTGGTAGCAAATGAGTAAGCTTAACTAAAAGGTATGAATTACATTAAAAAAAATTCACCTATATCACAGATGAATTCCATCGAGCTAGAATTGGCCTAGCAACTTAGCAGCTTAGCATGATTGGATAGTTTATCATTGAAACAAGGAAAAGTTGATCTTAGATCCTCAATGTAAAGAACCTAGGATTCAATGGTGTGATTTTCCAAATTTCATTGAGACGTAGATCTAAGGTGAAAATATTGAATTATGGCCCTAATGGAAAGCCAACCAAACCTAGATCTATATCCTAAGGGGGATTAGAATGAATTGGAAATATTTTTGAATGCCTAACTAAATGATCCTATATGACCTAATACATAAAATATAGATTCCTAAAAATTGATAGACTAAAACAACAATTTACTAGTGGATCTAGGAAGTGCAAAGAGTGGAAAATATGCTTAGAAAAATTGGTTTTGAGGGGCCTATGAGTCTTTGTATTAGGTGTCTGGACCAAATTTCTGGGTCCTCTGGTGCAAGATTTGATCTTCCATTTTCCCTAGGTCTTACTATTGAAATTTCAAAAATAAATTTTGAATCTAAGTTTTTGTGGCTTGACAACAATGATGACAACAAATGAAACAATACAAAATTGCTTCTTTGAGATCTCTTCAATCCTTCTTCAACTTGTAATCTGCACATACAAAGAGAGGAAAATTATTTGTTTGAATGGGGGTTTGCCTTAGTCAAACCCCATGTTTGGTAATTAAACCTTGATAGAAAGATAATGATAATTGACAAATGGAAGGAATGATGAATGAACACTTGCTCACTACAACTCATCAAACCTTTAATGGTTTCCCTTAGAGGATTAAATTCAAACACATCACTCCAAGGAAATTGATCTTGCTTTGCTTGATTTATTGGATACTTGAATGCTTGGATGCTTTAGAATCAACAATGCATATTAGCCTTCACAAGATGACATGAACACACATAGGCTTGAACATGATGATAAGATCTTGAATGTTGCAACAAATGATTGAAAAACTTTCTCTTGAATGCTCTCGACAATAATATTTTCTTTTATAAAGTTCACCTCTTGCTTGTTGATTTGAATTGATAAAAAAACTATTTATTTATAGGTGTTTATCTAATTTCCCAAATAATTAGATTCCAAAAGTTGACAATTGCAGATGAAATTTGAATCATTAAAAGACTACCAAAAGCATATTAAAATTTGGGAACTAGGACTTAAGGACGACCCATTCGCCAATGGGTCTTGGCCCAAAATTCCAAGACACATTCATTTTGGGGTGATTAAAATATTAATTACATTAATTAAATATAGGCAGCTTCCCTTTCAAAAAACATGATAAATAAGGCTTTGGAATGCATAATTTGGAGAAATAGGATATTAATTAAATCCAATTAATTATGGGACTCAAACATAGTGTGAAATTGTAAAGCTATACAATTTCCTACACTACATTTAGCCCCAACTTTAGTAAGAGTATGAGCCCACACTCAAATTCACACTAAAGTAGAAAAACATGTGTCAAGAGGGGTCCAAGTGTACAAATGTTAGAGATATAGGATAACAAAGATCAAGGAGGTGGCCAAGCCCCCAAAATCCAAGATCTTATGGAAAACCAACACAAGGACAAAGGGACATGTTAGCTCTCAAGAACACAGGCAAAATACCTCAAGAGGTTTCCAATATCTTGATACGTTTCAAGGTAATAGACAAGGCCAAATGATTTAGACCTTCTACTCTTTAGGTGCTGCCAGACCTAGGTGGGATTACCTATAACAATGAAGTAGACTTGACCAATGTTTATTCCTTTAAAGTGATTTACCCACAATGGAAAATAGGAGTGGATAAATGAGTTTTATTTTGGTACAAATTGTGTAAGCAATATCAAGGTTAAAATCTAATGTGTTCATATGAAAAAATGAATGAAACTAAATAGTGGAATGGTAGAGACTAGTGCCTTATTGGGTGTACAGAGTCAAATGAAAATATGAAATGAATAACTTCTTTCTGGTAGATACTCAAATTGTTTGGCATATAGGTTTTAAGTTTATAACTGGTATAAACATGCAAGAATATGACTACTGAGTTCTTCTTAATGATCCAAATGAGATTCCCTAATTACTATGACTGACTAAAAGGACTTAATCTTTCCTTGAAAGAACCAATTAATCCAATCATATAGATACAACAAATGTGCACTGATAAACTAAAAAATATCCTTGATATATCAGTTTAAACAATTAGAAAATATCAACCTTAGAGACAACTTTAGTAATACTTTTAATTAACACAACAAACAACTGAAACCAGAAAAATGCCACCAAATCAAATGAATTCAATTGAAATCTCCATCATTTTTTACATGCATCATAGTCTAAAAAATATAAACATTCTGATCTTCTATTTTTTTGTTCGCTACTCTCTTTCTTCTCTGCTGTCAAAATGGGTTTTATATATCAGCATCACGAAGAGTCACATCCATTCGTATTCACATCTGTGGTGATCCATTTGCTCAGGATTTTTCCATGTTCATTAGACACCCACTGAGACATCTTGTCGCTTCCCCGACACTCCAAGTCTCTTCGACTATCGATAGATTATATATCACTATGTTGTCATGCAGTCCCATCGATGTTCTGAGTCTCACCGATAGCTATCCCTTCAATCATGAGTGCATCGCTGTGACATTGAAGGTCGAGCAGACGTTCCTCCGCTTATATTGTGTTCTGCCGAGATTTATCCTTCGTCAACTCTGATCACCAAGACACAATGGTTTTCTTGTTGATGGAACTTCATTTGGCATGAGCTTCCTAGCTCTCACTGACAAAGCCTATTGAGCGCCGATAATCAAACATATTGCTGTGACTCTGGGGATTGGCGGAACTCCAAGACTTCATATCAATGACAATGACATAATCTATCATTAATTTGTCGACAAGACCAAACGAATGCTACAGGATGTTACTGCAATGACTCTTGTCTCAGCGACATAGCTCTTTGCATTTCATTGGTAAGACACATGTATGCTCGGTATGACTCATACTAAAGAAAATTTTCTTGCTGATAGGATCCACTTTTTTGGGAAACTCATTGAGAATATTGTAGATTCATTTTTTATGCTCTGGAATTGCACCACAATTGGTAAGACACAAATAATCTCGTTATAACTCACACCGATGACTTAGGTCTCGCCGACAATCATTTTGCGCTTCATCGGTATAACACACATGTGCTCATTATGACTTATATCGATGAAGATTTTCTCACTAATAGGATCCTTTGGTTGCTGAGACAATGAACTGTGTCCTGTCGATATGTGCCTTTAGTTGAAATCATATCAGTATGGCATTCCCGAACTCTTGTCAATAGACTACAAAAAATATATGTTAGTATAAAATGCTTTATGGATCGGGGAGACCCACACCATCTCTTGTTGATATGAATTATACATTGAAATACTCAGGGTTAGATGAATTCTATGGGATCACATGACAAAATATAGGAAAAAATGTTATGAAGAGAGGATTCTTGTGCTTATGGTATGGGAAATTTTGGGAACTAATGAGTATACCTAGCCATAAAAATTTTCAAAATTTTACAGTTCTAACTGTGGCTCCGTTTGGGGATGAATGATTGTGAGATCATTGCAAGGATCTAGATCTCTGGATGAGCAAACCAAACTTTCAAGGTGATGGACCAATGAGCAAGATGGAATGAATGGAAATGGAGATGAACATGACCCTATACTACTGTACATGGAAATATTTATTTTAAAAGAAGGAATATCGGGATTGTCCATGTACTGGAAATTCATGTTCCTTTTATTTCCTAGACTACTATGCATGGAAGAGAAACTTTTGAGAGGAATGTCAAGAGTTGTCCATGCACCGACAACCCTTAATCCTCTGTATTGCTCAAGAGAAAAAATGCTTCAATAATTTCCCATGTACAGGCAACTCTTGTTCTTCACCAATCATGTTTTGCAAATAATATGAATCTTCACCTTTCTTACCAATAACAACAAAGGGTCCTAGCCACAAAGCTTCAAATTTCCTATGCTTTCCATTTTCCTGACACCTTGCATTCCACATTAGCACCAGATCATTTTCATCGAATTTTCTATCTTTTTCTCTTCTATCAAATAAATACTTCATTTGTGCATGCAATTTCACATTCTGGTTTTGAGCTGCTCTTCTTATCTCATCAAGCTCTGCCAATTGTTCCATTCTTTCCTCCATTGGTTCTGGAATATCTGTATCTTCCTAAAGGATAAATTTGTAAACTGGTAACAAATTTTGTAAAGGCATCCTAGCTTGTGTTCCATACACCAATTCAAATGGGGATTTTCCAATTTCCTTTTTCACAGTTATCCTATCAGCCCATACATCCAACCTCAATTTTGAATCCCAAGCCTTTTTATTTCCACCTAGCATTCTGCTTATGATTTTCAGAAGACTTTTGTTGCTAGACTCTGCTTGAACATTAGCTTTCAAATGGTAAGGAGCTGCATAAGAAACAATGATACCATATGTACTGCAAAAATCTTTAAACTCATCATATCTGAAATGCATCCCATTATCTATGATCAATCTTAATGGTGTACCAAATCTGGTAATGATGTTATCCATTAAAAAATTGATTACAACTTTACTTGTTTCTTGCTTGGTTGGGACTTCCTCTACCCATTTAGTGAAGTAATCAGTAGCTACCAGGATCCACTTATGTCCTCCACTTGATTTCTCTTGTATTTCCCCAATAAAATCAATTCCCCACTGATGAAAAGGGGCTACAACCTACATAGGTCTGAGTCGTAAAGCTACCTGATACTTCATTTTCCTTGAGAACTTCTGACATGCTTCACATCTTCTTACATATGAAAAGGAATCATTAAAAACCTTTGGCCAGTAATAACCTACCCTAAGAATCTTGTGTGCAGTTGTCTTTGCAGAATAATGGCCTCCACAGACCCCTTCATGCATTTCTCTTATACCGCGCTTGGCCAGTGACTCATCTAGACATAGCAACAACATCCCATCCATGTTTTTCCAAAACAAATCACCTTCCATAAACACATATTTGGATGCTTGTAGCTTCAAGGTTCTTCTCTAATTATCACTTAATTCTTCAGGACACTTCATGTATTTGAGGTAATACATGATGCTTGTATACCAAGGAGTATGCTCAATAATTGCAACTGCATTTCCTTCATCTTCTACATTACAAATTTGATTTACTTCAATATTTGTTTCTGCCATTAGCCTGGCCAAACCTTGACCTCTCACTAATTTAGTGATGTGTATTTCCATATCAAATTCTTGAATTTTATTAATCCATCTGCATCTCTTTCCAGTTATTTCTGACTGTGTCAAAATATCTTTAACAACCGCATGATGGACATAAGCAATCACCTTAGCTCCAACAAGATATGGTCTAAAATATTTTATGGCTTTCACCAATGCAAACACTTGTTTCTCCATTATATCATATTTCAATTCTGACCCCTGCAATGACTTGTTGAAAAAAGGCACAGGTTGCTCATGACCTTCCTCATTCTTTTGTAACATGACAACAGCTATAGTATGCAACGAAGCAAATGAAAATATTTGAAAGGGTTTTGAAAAATCTAGAGACTTAAGGACAGGGGCCTCCTTGATGGCCTTATTGATTGATAAAAAAGCTTCTAATGCTTCTGCAGTCCATTCTACCTTTTGTCCCTTCCTCAACATCTTTGATATGGGCTTAACAATTTCAGCAAAATTAGACACAAATCTCCTAACAAAATTGATCTGTCCAAAAAATGACTAGATGGCCTTGACATTTTTAGGAATAGGAACTTTATCTATTGCCTCAACCCTCTCAGGATATATTCTAATCCCTTCCTTTGACACAATATGCCCTAAGAGTTTACCTTCTGTGACTACAAAATGATATTTCTTAGGGTTCAGGCTAATACCATATTCTAAAGCTTTAATAAATACCTTTTCCAGATGTTCTACATGATCTTCAACCCTTTTTGAATAAGCAGTAAGGTCATCTTGATACACCACCATGATAGCATTAATCAAGTCTGCAAATGCTACATCCATAGCCCTTTGAAAGGTTGCACCTGCATTTGTGAGACCGAATGGCATTCTCACATAAACATATGTTGCCCATGGAGTTGTAAAGGTTGTCTTGTACTGCTCAGATTCTTTGACTTTGACCTAGTTGTAACCAGAGAACCCATCCATCATAGATAACAACTCACACCTTGTTACTTTATGTAGTACAACCTCCATATTAGGTAAAGGATAATTATCCTTGAGAGATGCCACGTTTAGATTTCTGAAGTCCACACATAATCTGATATCTCTATTCTTCTTCCTCACAGGAACCAGGTTCAAAACCCATGTTGAATGCCTAATTGGTTTGATAATACCCCCATCTCTAAGCTTTACCAATTCCTCTTGCATTTTTGGTTCCAATGTTGGGTTGATAGGTCTTTGCCTTTGCCTAAATGGCTTTGCATATGGCTTCAATGGGATTTCATCTTGAAACAAATCTTCCCTATATGCTTTGAGATCTTCATAAGACCATGTAAACACATGTTTATATTTTCTCAATAGTGCAATCAACATTCTTTGAATTGTCGGGCTTATTTTCTTTCCAATGTATACCTTTTTTGGTGCCAGTTCAGTCCCTAAATTGACCTCTTCAATATCATCTCTCTTGACTAGTATTTGTTTCATGAGGGATTGATCATTTCCATCATATACCCTTTCCAATGCTACTAGCCCTTTGGGAAGCTTATTAGTTTTAAGCTGTAAGACCTCTTTCCCAAATACTATCTACTTTCCATCTTCTTCAACAAAGGCATTGAAATCAACTTCTTGAGCTTCATATTGATCTATACAGAGAAGAAATTTCAAGAGGTCAGCATCATCATTAAAAACTTGCCAATTGTATATATTGTCAGGCACAACGGGTCTTGCTTTAAACTCAAATTGAGACACTCCAGCCAATGTGATGTCATCTCTTCTTAGTGCTACATTGGCTAAAAAGTATGCCATTATGTTCTTCGACCTCTCAATCCATTCAATGGAGAAAGAATCAAACAACTCAATTGTGTCCCATACAACATTCCTGTATTGCTTCAACCTCTTGTGTTTTGCTGCATATTTTGATTTAACTTGAGAAACAACTAGCTAGCTCAAAATCCCCTAGAACAACTAGCAGCTTGATCTTATGTTTTACAGCCATATTCAATCCTGTTAGTAAAGCTTCATACTCTGATATATTGTTCGTGCATTCAAATGCCAGAAAAAATGAATATTTAAAAGTAACTCCTTCAGGGGAAACAGACACTATTCCTGCTCCATTACCTTCTTGGCTACATGCTCCATCAAAGTACATTTTCCAAACACCATCACAGTTTTTTGCAACATGTTTATCAATTGGATCACCATTGACTAACTCTAGTTGGGCTGGTTCTATCTTAAAAATTCCAAGATCCATATCACAAAAGCAATTGACTTGATTTGGAGGTACACAATCTACAATTGGGTTCATCCTTGGCTTCCTGTACAACTTAACTTCTTGGCCATTCATTGGAATTCTTGCATAAGACAAATCAAATTGGACATTTCCCCCAACTGTTGTCATCCACTATCTTGATAGAAGCATCCCAAACTAAGGAGGCATATCAATTACAATTATATCTATATTGTAGGCCACCTGAGGATAAGTAGCTAGTTTGACTTCAACATCTTTCATAACACCTACTACTGGAATAGGCTGGCTATCCATTGCATAACACTTCCCTTCATTAGTATCTACCCACATACCAAGTTGTTTCATAACTCCCATTGGCATGATATTGATAGCAGCACCAGATTCTATCATGCAATTCCTCAACAATTTGTTATTTATGAGCAGCATGGTGAAAAAAGGTTCAACTTATGGGGAATTTACCAATAAATCATTTAAGCACACTTCTGGGACAGTCACTTTCTCTTGCTTGTTAACCGTTTTAGTGGCCATATGATTTTCAAAACTCGTACTTTTCTCGTTTCCACTTGATATCAATTGAATTACACTATCCCTATACTCCTTAATTCTCATCATCTCAAGCAGTGGGACAAACATTCTTACCTGAGATAAAGCCTGAGAAAAGTTGAATGAAGAACCCTCTGCCTTAACTGTTTTCTTTTGCTCTAATGTTTCCCCTTTGAATTCTTCCTTTTGGATAGGTTTCTATTTTTCTTTGTATAACTCTTTGTTCTCATCTTTGTGAACAAGCTTTTTTTTGTTCTTGTCATGTTGCTTATTTTTTGTTCTCTTCAAAACTCTTGGTGTTACTTCTCTATATTTCATGAACGTTTCCCTGGGAGCACCTTCCTTTTCATTCATTGTCTTATTTCTTAACCAATACTTGCTCTTCGCTTGTTCAACCGCAACAATGGTTAACTACTTTATTTCTTCATCAGTGGGTCTCCTTATATTGCATTGAGTAGGCACCTCAACAGAGTATTGTTTTGCACAATCTTCTTCAGAATCTGAAAAAACTTGTTGTTCAGCCATGTGGACATTGCACCTTTGATTTGAAACATCGTACTCACAACCTTCATCTTTTGAAGATCAATATTCCTCCTTAGCAGGTTGAAAGGTATTTGAGGTCAAGTACACTGTGTGATCCTCTCCACTATCACCCGCTAACATTTCTTCTTCCTGCATTTCTTGGGCTACAACACAGTGGTCTGGGGAATGTGGCCCATCACAACCTTCACACCAACGATTATTATTGACCATATACGCCACCTTCTTCCTTAATGGATTAAGGGTTTCCTTGTTCCTGGGTCTATCTATTACAAGTTTTCCATCCTTCCAATTTGTATTGTAAGGCATGTCATGTAACTGAGGCCTCTCATTTTTGTACATGTTCTCTTGTTTGTACTGATAATTATTGGCTTGTTGAGGAACCCTAGGATTGTCTCTCTTATTGATCATCCCAACAGCTTTCCTATTGTTTTCAATGGTCAGTGTTATCTTCTAGGCTTCAGCTAAGTCTCTTGGAAACCTGTTTCTTAGTTCATACCCTATTTTTGGATCGAATGCATTCAAATAAATACTCAATGTTGTAGAGTCTGGAAAATTTGATCCAGGTGGTATCTTATTCTGCAATTTGTTGAATCTCCGGTTAAAATCATAAATTGACTCATTCTATTTTTTTTAATCCGTACTAATTCATGTAAAGCAACATCTGGTGCACATGGATTTCCATACTGTTCAAGAAATCGATCCTGAAATTCTTGGATAGAATCAACAGAAGCTGTTGGTAGGCCATTGAACCAATCCCTAGCTTCTTCGGTGAGTGACATCATGAACAACCTCATATGTAAATCTTCATATGATATATCCAAGTCTTGGACAAAATCATTAAAATTCCTCAAATGATCTTCAACAGTAATTGCACTGCTCCCTATAAACTTAGGAACAAGACTCCTCCAACTACTATCCATAGGGTAAGGGTATAATTGAAACCCTGTCAAATCAAATTGGCTGATCATTGTTGTATATTGCCGAGGGGGAGGATTATGCACGTGCTGATACTAGTACATTGGATTATTGTATTGTGTATGAAGATATGGCACATATTTCTCACCATGAGGTGGTTGTAGATTTGTATGTTGTGATGCAATATACGGTGGATGGTTTGGTTGCTTGTATTGATTTCTCATATGATTCTGAGGAGCCTTTGATGGGTCTAAAGGCCCTGTATTATCATTTCCCTGCCTATGAGGGGATATATACTTTGAAAAACCAGCTGTCTGAGCATCAATTTGGGCTTTCTACAATTTCAAGTCTAGGATTGCTTTTATCATTTGGATCTTTTCCTCTTCAACTTTTTCCCTTTCTACTTCTTGTTTATGAAACTCAACTTGTGCTTCTACTTCTTGATGAGTTGAGAACTCATAGTTTTCTTGAGGAATTACATGATCAATAGGCTCATTTTGATTACCCTCCATTCTTTGATCATATTCCTGTTGATATCTGATTCGTTCAGCTTCGAGCTTAGCATCGAACTCTGCCTATTTCTGAGGATTATAAAAAGGATTTTTTTGTTCTTTAGGGGTATATGGTTTTTCACTTGAATTATCTCTCCATCTATCATAACGGTCATATGTCTCACAATGTGGTCTTGATGCTTTGTCTTTGTTCGTTATGCACATGTCATCCTCTTTCTTCTTACACTTATCATCCTTATCACCCTTATGTGTCCACTTACTATTGCGACTAGGACCTCCAACAGGACCTCCTTTGTATTGGGATCTTCTACCATTCATGTTGAATTGATGCAATTTTTTTGTCAGAGTTTCCACTTACTTTGTGAAAAGTGAGAAAAATGAAACTATTCTTGATTGTATCCCCCGCAAAATCATTTTTTTTCAAACTTCTCAAATTATGAATATTTCTTCAATGACTCTATATGATGATCTTCATCGGATATCCTGCAATAACTCCCCAAAAGAGTCACCAATTTTTTAGCTCTCAAAAACGCAAGAAAAATACCTTAAGAGGTTGCCAATCTCTTGATACATTTCAGGGTAATAGACAAGGCCAAATGATTTATACCTTCTACTCTTTGGGTGTTGCCAGACCTAGGCGAGTGTACCTATAACAATGAAGCAAACTTGACCAATGTTTATTCCTTTAAAGTGATTTACCCACAATGGCAAATAGGAGTGGATAAATGAGTTTTATTTTGGTACAAATTGTATAAGCAATATCAAGGCTAAAATCTAATGTGTTCATATGAAAAAATGAATGAAACTAAATAGTGGAATGGTAGAGACTAGTGCCTTATTGGGTGTACAAAGTCAACTAAAAATCTGAAATGAATAACTTCTTTTTGGCAGATACTCAAATTGTTTGGCATATAGGTTTTAAGTTTATAAATGGTATAAACATGTAGGAATATGACTACTGAGTTCTTCTTAATGATCCAAATGAGATTCCCTAATTACTATGACTAACTAAAAGGACTTAATCTTTCCTTGAAAGAACCAATTAATCCAATCATACAAATACAACAAATGTGCACTAATAAACTGAAAAATATCCTTGATATATCAGTTTAAACAATTAGAAAATATCAACCTTAGAGACAAATTTAGTAATACTTTTAATTAACACAACAAACAACTGAAACCAGAAAAATGCCACCAAATCAAATGAATTCAATTGAAATCTCCATCATTTTTTACATGCATCATAGTCTAACAAATATAAAAATTTTGATCTTCTGTATTTTTTGTTTGCTCCTCTCTCTTTCTTCTTTGCTATCAAAATGGGTTTTATATATCAACATCACGAAGGGTCACATCCATTTGTATTCACATCCGCAGCGATCCATTTGTTCGGGCTTTTTCCATGTTCATTAGACACCTGCTGAGACATCTTGCCAATTCCCCAACACTCCAAGTCTCTTCAACTATCAATAGATTATATATTGCTATGTTGTCATGGAGTCCCATCGATGTTCTGAGTCTCACCAATAGCTATCCCTTCAGTCATGAGTGCATCGCTGTGACATTGAAGGTCAGGTAGACGTTCCTCCACTTATATTGTGTTCTGCTGAGATTTATCCTTCATCAACTCTGATCGCCAAGACACAGTGGTTTTGTTGTCGATGGAACTTCATTCGGCATGAGCTTCCTAGCTCTCACCAACAAAGCCTATCTCATTGATAATCAAACATATCACTGTGACTCTGGGGATCGATGGAACTCCAAGAATTCATATCGATGACAACGACAGAATCTATCATTACTTTGTCGGCAAGACCAAACGAACACTGTAGGATGTTACTCCGATGACTCTTGTCTCGGTGACATAGTTGTTTGCGTTTCATCGGTAAGACACATTTATGCTCGCTATGACTCATATCGATGAAGATTTTCTTGCCGATAGGATCCACTTTTCCAGGAAACTCGTTGAGAATATTGTAGATTCCTTTTTTATGCTCTAGAATTGCACCATGATCAATAAGACACAAATAAGCTCGTTGTAACTCACACTAATGACTTAGGTCTCATCGACAATCATTTTGCGCTTCATCAGTATAACACACATGTGCTCGTTATGACTTATATCGATGAAGATTTTCTCGCTGGTAGGATCCTTTGGTCACTGAGACAATGAATTGCTTCTTGCCGATATGTTCCTTCAGATGAAATCATATCGGCATGACATTCCCGAACTCTTGTCGATAGACTGCAAAAAATATGCGTTAGTATAAAATGCTTTATGGATCGAGGAGACCCACACCATCTCTTGCCGATATGAATTATACATTGAAATACTCAGGGTTAGATGAATTCTATGGGATCACATGATAGAATATAGGCAAAAATGTTATGAAGAGAGGATTCTTCTGCTTATGATATGGGCATTTTTGGGAACTAATGAGTATACATAGCCATGAAAATTTTCAAAATTTTACAGTTCTAATAGGACACACAAGATGTGTAAGATATGTGCAGCAAGACAAGATACATAAGCATGCAATGTTAAAGCTAATGCAAAAAGGGATGGGCTAGCAAGTTGCATTATGCCACGTTCATCAAATATGTTCACAAGGGCTAGTGCAGTCCAGTATACACTAGGTGAGCCCCAAAGCTAGATGAGAAACACACACTAGGTCTACAAGGTGTGGATTCATAAAAAGGTGGTAGATGGAAAAGTTACACTAGGTCTATAGACCTTCCATACGTCAACCATACCAAAAGTTGTACTCCTTGATAAATTTGATAAGGTGCCACAACATGATCAAGATGCTACACCAATGCTGCACTAAGTTCAACCTCTGTGAACAAAGTGAAGCAAGAAATGAAGTAATGTCAATGTACGCCCCAACTTTAAAGGAATTTCTAAATAACATGATGTTAGAAATTACTTTAAAGTAGAAAATGATAAATGCCAATTGATTAAAGGGCTATGAGAGCTTATTTGGAGAGCCCTATGCCAATTATATGTTTCCAAATAAAGTTGTCTCATGAAGAGGGGTTGCCCGAAAAATGCAATTCCAAAGATAACATAAAAAATAAAAGTACGTCACACATGATCCAACCTAAAGCAGGTCATTCGCATCCCAAGATTGCTCATTATATATACATGGAAGGTGAACAATTGGACAAAGGGAATAAAAAAAGTGTCATACTAGGACAAGGATACCTAACCCCTTGCCCCCCATGTGTAAGGGTAAAAGGTGAGCTAAAAAATGGATGATGATATGCTACTCCTTGCGAAATAAAATATGATTACATAAAGCCAAGTTTATACCCTCATGCATGGTAGTGAATTTGATATGATACTACAACTACCACATGGCAAGGAGTAGCAAATAATGATATTTTCTAATTGAATGATAATAACCAAGACCTCTAGTTTTTCCTTGCGTGATAGGCTCTATAGGGGTATAGATACCTTGTTCTCTTATCCCACACCCTTTTCCATTATATCCAAGTTGTTTCAAAAGCTCATAACCTCTTCCATAATTTTTTTTCATTTCTTTTGAGGAAGAGGGTTTGTCATGATCACTTTCGTCATATGTAGATGTATAATTTTTGTTTTCCTCATCTTTGCTAAAAGTTGTGGACTTACATGCTTTTGATGGCTCAGATTGTGTTGATATTATGACAACTTCTTTCTCCTTTACTTATTTGTGTGTAATCTTGTATTCTCCCATGAATGTAGGTGTCAAGTCTAAGGAACCCCAATGATCATCCAATAGTTTTATGATTGATGAAAAACACTTCTCTTTCTCTTCTTCTTGCATAGGTTCCACTTTTATAGTTGGTTTCAATTTTGTAAGAGGATTGTTCGTTCTAAGTTCAATTTGTAAACAACTCTTGGGTTTAGGATCAACTTTTACCATGTAAACCTTGCTCTTGTAAGTGTATTTCAATCAATGATGTAACATTGAAGGCACCACATTCATTGCATGAATCCATGGTTTTCCCAAGAGAAGATTATATGAAAGATCATTATGCATGACATGGATAGGATTTTTTAAAGTAACCCTACCAACTTTAACAAGTAATATTATCATACCAAGTGGTTGTTTTCCCACATTATCAAAGCCATAGATAGATAAAGAATCTAGTTGAATTTTAGTCCTGCCCACTCTAATTTTATCCAAAAGGTTTACACTACAAACGTTTAGTGTCAAACCATTATCAATGAGAGTACATTTAATGCAAAACTTGTTAATGCTATCCCGTATCACCAAAACATCATTTTATTTTTGTATTTTCAATGGAGGTAGTTCATTTTTGATGAAAAATAATATATAAAATGACTAAGTTCATGCCTTGAATTAGGGATGCTACATCATTTGGTTGCACACTAGGAGGGATAAAAAAATGTTGTAAAGCATTTTGCAGCATGCTATGGTAAAGAGGTTATTCTTGAATCAAATCCCACAAGTATATCTTAGTAGGAGTGTTACAAAGTTGTTCAACAAGATCATACTCCTTTTCACTATGTGAAGGAAAATGAGGAGCACTAGGAAAAATGGGTTGAGGAAGTGGTATTAATGTAGGAATGGTTTGTGGTTGCCTATTATTCCTTGTGTTATATGTATGAGCAATGGTATTATAACTTGGTTGCTGCAAAACATTGTTACTAGTGAGTTTCCTTGCAAAATTTAAGATAGCCCTTGGAGGTTTTGGTTTGTGTTGGGAGGGTCTTATGATAAGTGGCTTAGATGGTCCAATAACTAAAGGAATCTTAGGAGGTTCAAAAGGAATCTTATGTGGCCCAAATGATTAGAAGACTCTTGGGAGGTCTAAAAGGAATTTTTGGATGTCCAATAATCAAGGGAGATCTAATGGGCATTTGTGTGTTCATAACCTCAATGGATTTGACATTGTTTTGATGATCTTCTATTGAGGGGAGATTTAATGTCACCTTATCATCTTCATCTAAGCAATCCACATTACTAAGATATGTGTTAATGCTATCTTGCTCTTGCACCCCAATATATTCACAAGTAGGAGAGGTTTCATGAGAGGAGAAAACAATGTTTTCATGAGATTCAATGGTTGGATCTTCTAACACCAAGACACCTTCATCACCAGTAGGGGAGGTATTGAGAGAGGAACAACTATTATTTTATTTCTTATCAATGATTTCCTCCTCTTGTCCAACAATATCTTCCCAAGTGGGAGAAGCATTGGGAGAGGGGTAAACAAGATTCTCATGATTCTCAATGAGTGGATCTTCTAACACCAAAATATCTTCTTCACAAATAGGAGAGATATTGGGAGAAGAACAAATGTGATTTTCATGATTATCTATGATGACATGATCCCCTTGTCCAATAATGTCTTCCCAAGTAAGAGAGGTAGGGGAAGAGAAACAAATAGGATTCTCATGACTCTCAATGATTGGATCTTCTAACATTGGAATATCTTCTTCACAAATGAGAGAGATATTGGGAGAAGAATGAATTTGATTTTAATGATTGTTCAAGATTGTATTCTCTTTCACTAAAATAACCTCACATATAGGAGAGATAATGGGAGAGGGATCATTGAAAATAAGAAAAGAGGAGAAATAACTTCATATTCATATGCTTGTAACAAAAAATTCTTAAAGTGCTCAACAAGATTTGAAAATAGAACATGAAGTATGATAACTAGAGATTTTTGCAATGAGAACATGATGTAACAATTGGCTTATAGATATGAAATGCAACAAATTTTCCAAAATTTAAAAAAACAACAAGCAAAATAATACTTTTCTTGCACATGCAATAACATTTTTTTAGAATTTCAAAACAAACTTCTGCAAGTTGGAACAAACTGATAATACAGAGACAAGAGACTGTGCAAAAGCTATCGCAGATACCTATACAAGGATAGGTTCGCCCTAGGGTGAATGAGTCCTTGGGCAGGGTTTTGAAAAGTGAAAATTTGAAGTTTTATGTTGCTATTTGATGTTTGCTTTTCCAATTGCAAATAGGTTAAACAATGATTGTTTTTCCATATTTTGGTCAAATTAAGAAAATGTGATGCAAGATGCAAGTGTGAAAAAAAGGTGAAAATGTTGTGACAAGTTTTGAATGCAAATTTCATATGTAAAATGCAATATTTGACTAATTGTAAGATGCCACAACTTGAAATTGATGATTTGATGCAACTTGAAATCAAACAATGCAATATTTTTCAATTTGAGACAATGTGATCTAAATGAAAATATGTAACAACAAAGGACACTTATGAATGAAATTTATAGATCTAATATGCAATACCTATCTAATTTGAAGATGCAAATTTTGAAAATAAATATTTGATGCAAATTTGAAACAAAACTATGTAATTTTTCACTAGTTTTTGAGTTAAAATGAAAGATGCAATATACATGCAATGAATAATTTCATATTTAACCTCTTAATGAATGCATTATGATCTAAATATGACTGAAACAAACCCTAATGCAACCTATTATGCAATCTCGAATGCCATTTTTTAAAAAAATTATGACTTTTTACAATACACATGAAACCCTAAATGAAAGATGCAAAACAATGCAATGCAAATCTAAACCTAGCATTTGAAGCACTTCCAATTTTAGAAATTTTATAGTGTAAGAATGTTGGGTTCACCAAAATGAAACAAAGGAAAAGGTGATCCTATATCCTTAATGCAAAGAACCTAGGATTCAATGGCACCTTTTCCAAATTCCATTGAGATGTAGATCCAAGGTGAAAAGATTGACATTTAAACCTAATAGTGAGCCAACCAGACCTAGATCTATATCCTAAGGGAGATTGGAATGAATTGGAAATATTTTTTAATGGCTAATTTAATGATCCTATATGACCTAATACATAAAATACATATTCCTAAAAATTGACAGACTGAAATAACAGTTTACTAGTGGATCTAGGAAGTGTAGAGAGTGGTGAATATGCACAAAAAAATTGGTTTTGAGGGGCCTACAAGGACTCATTTTCCCTTGGGTGAATGGGTCTTTCTATAGGTGTTTGGGCCAACTTTCTAGGTCCTCTGGTGCAAATTCTGAGCTTTTGTTTGCCCCAAGTCTCACTATTGGAAAGTCAGAAATAAATTTTGAATCTAAGTTTATGTGGCTTGACAAAAATGATAATAAATGCAACAATGCAAAATTGCTTCTTTGAGATCTCTTGAATCCTTCTTCAACTTGTAATCTGCACATACAAAGAGAGGATTTTTTTTTGTTTGAATGGAAGTTTTCCTTAGTCAAACCCCATGTTTGACAATTAAACCTTGATAGAAAGATAATGATAATTGACAAATGGAAGGAACGATGAATGAACACTTGCTCGCTACAACTCACCAAACCTTTAATGGATTCCCTTAGACGATTGAAATCAAACATATCACTCCAAGGAACTTGATCTTGCTTTGCTTGATTTATTGGATACTTGAATGCTTTAGGATCAACAATGCATATTATCCTTCACAAGATGACATGAAGAAACATAGGCTTGAACATGATGATAAGATATTGAATGTTGTAATAAATGACTGAAAAACTTGATCTTGAATGCTCTTGACGATAATATTTTCTCATATAAAGTTCACCTCTTGCTTGTTGATTTGAATTGATAAAAAGACTATGTATTTATAGGTGTTTATCTAATTTCCCAAAAATTAGATTCAAAAAGCTGACAATTGCATATAAAATTTGAATCATTTAAAGACCAAAAAAATATTAAAATTTGGGACCTAGGACTTAAGGAGGACCCATTCACAATGGGTCCTAGCCCAAAAGTCCAAGACACATTCATTTCAAGGTGATTAAAATATTAATTGCATTAATTAAATATAGGTTTCCCTTTTAGAAAACAGATAAATAAGGCTTTGGAATGCATAATTTGGCAAATTAAGAGCTTAATTAAGTCCAATTAATTAATAGACCCAAATATAGTGTGAAATTGTAAAGGCATACAATTTCCTACAGTACAGTCATTTAGATTTCAAGAGTATTTTTTCAAATGGTTATATATTGATGAAGAGGTTTATGTGACAACATAAATTATTTGAAATACCTTCTAAAGAACATTATATTTATGGATTGAAGAAGGCCTTGTATGGTCTTAAACAAACACCAAGTTTATGGTATTCCATAATTGACTTATACCTATAATAGAAGGGTTTTGTAAAGAGTCATTTGAATCCCAATCTTTATATTAGGAATTCAAGTGGTGATATTCTTATCTTAGTTATTTATGTGGATAATATTATCTACATTGTGAATAATTTAGATTTATTTGTAAAGTTTAGAACAACTATGATTGTAGAATTTGAGATGACATATTTGACATAGTTGCACTATTTTCTTGGCATAGAAGTATTGTAAAATGAAGACTAAATATTAATGTCTCAAAAAAACTATGCTTCAAATATCCTATAGAGATTTTATATAAAGAGTTGCAAACTAGTTGCAACACCTATTGAAGTTAGGCTTAAGTTGTTAAATTTAAAAGAATCAAATCTTGTGAACCCCACTTTATATAAACAATTGATTGAATGTTTGATCCACTTGACTACTACCCAATCTAATATCACATATGCAATGAGCTTAGCATCTAGGTTCATGCCAAAACATAAGGACATAGATTGGACTGTAACTAAGAGGATTCCCAAATATATGAGAGGGACATTAAGTTATGGTCTCCAATTTCAACATTTAGAAGATAGTGGATTGGTTGGATATATCAATTTAGATTGAGAGAGTTCTACAAATGATTGGAAGCCTATTTCTAATTACATTTTTACTTTTGGTTTTGTAGTATTTCATACTATATCACTTTTCATATAGAGGAAAACTATAAAGCCACCACCTTCATAACTTGTAAGGCAAAGTAGTTGAGAAAATTGTTAGAGGATATGTAACAAATTCAAAATGGACCCACCATATTTGTGTTGTGATAAATAACCAAAGTACTATATAGATGACAAATAATCTAGTGCTTGATGGGAGTATTAAGCATATTGAGATTTGACATCAACAAGAATTGGTTGGAATTGTGTGTTGTCTTTCAAAAGATTAGATAGTAGATATATTCATGAACCCTCTAGCTCATAACAAGTTTCAAAAACTTCAAATTTTGTTTAGATTTCTTCTCAATAGTCATTATGAGGGAGAATAAAAGAATAATGACCATTGTATAGTTTGTATGTATTGTAGAGCATAGTTGATCAACTATTTACATGTAGATTGCATGTAATTTTAATTTGGTTTACTGTTGTTTGACTTTTCATATAGTAGACAACTTTTTCACTCATAAGATACACAAGTTGGGACTTTGCATATTTGTATTATGTATAATCTACAAATCATTATTTTTTTCATGTGTATTACTATTATATTCCTTTACTATAATATAAAACATTAATTGTTATACAATTTTCAAAAAAAAAAAAACAAAGAATCAACATTAATCCAAATCTACGTAAACATATATAAATTTGCATACATGATTTGCTTTGTGTAAGTCAATGGCAAATAGCAGATTGGATATAGGCCAGAAAGTTTTAAACAGTCCTTAGTGGGCCCCACAGTGGAGTGCCTTAATATCCAATTGCAAAACATTTTTTAGCCATAAAGTACATAGTCTGACAAATCATGTGATACCACATCAGCGAAACATATTCACATGACTTAGTGCCCTACTATTGGATTGTATGTGGTTTTTGAGCTTTTTTGGATACCTGAACAAAAAACATGCTGATGTGGCATCATATTTGATGATGTGACCCTAAAAATATTTTTTTTAGGCAAGTAGCCAAATAAACTGCTGTACAAAATTGAGACTGATTTGAAATTATATAGTATGAAATTCAAAAACCCAGAATTAGGGTGCCCTACTGTGGGCTCCTCTACCCTATATAAATTTGCATACATGATTTGCTTCGTGTAAGTCAATGGCAAATAGCAGATTGGATATAGGCGAGAAAGTTTTAGACAGTCCATCCGCACTAGAGTCCCATACAAAATAACAAGTATTAGAATAAAGAATAGTATGCTCTGCCCTCCTCGAAAAAATGGATTGATCACCAAATTCAAGTGTCTCCTTTTTCTTTTTCCTCTGTCGAGTTTCAGAAATCAGTTCAATGTCTTGACACTTCCATGGAATCATAAAACAGGTCTCTAACAAATATTCCATCTTCCTATATATAAGAAGTATTACACATTGATTTTATAGTCAAAACATGATCTCAATCTGCTAACACTTAGAAAAGTGCACTCATTAGAAACTGGAAATAAAAAACCTGGTTACTTCTTTATCACTTCAAAGTTTGAGATGGCACACCTTGTTAGCTGATAGGCTTTTCTCTGTGGGCTTTCAAGCCTACAAATGTTAGAAAAGTTGTTTCAATGTCGTTCGATGGAATTGTTTCACTTAATATGAAAAACCATTCTTCTCAGTACAATAGAACACTTCCAAGTAACATGCATCTATATTCCCTTATCAGCAAACCTACTACACCTCTTAATGGTGCAGGTGCTAGTTGTAGTGCAAGCCTATGTTTACAGATTTATTAACTTAGCATCACAAGCATCACCAATAATCTCTGCAAGAACATTGTCCTTGACTGAAATGATGGAACCGATTTGCATCTCTTACAATTATTTGTCTTCCAACAATCTTGGACATAAACTTTGCCACTGTGTGGCAATCAACACATACCCTAAGGTTTTTGACAACTCGAATAGATGTTCCAGGGGGTGTGTTTAACAATCCAAATGCAATTGCCAACTTCTCACTATGGTGGCAGAGGAATAATTCTTTTTCTTCCTCCTCCACATCAGTCAGTACATGTCTTGAATCTGGAAGATACCCTACTGCCTTCATCTCCCATGACAACCTCTGTAACTCTGTATAGATTTCTTGTGTCTGTGGGTGTGATCTGTCTCCTACACAAAAAGCATGTAGCATTTTATGACCTTCAATCCAACTACATCCAGGTATCTTTTTAATTCCTCTATCTTTCATCAATCGTCTTACTATTTGAACCTTCTCCCACTTGCCCACTTCGGCATATATGTTTGACAGAAGTACGAAAGTAGCATCATTTTTAGGATCCAACTCATTAAGAAGATTTGCTATAAATACTCCTAACTCTATATTCTTCTCTGGTTTACAGGCAGCAAGCAAACACATCCACATAACCACCACAGGTTTAACTGGCATTTTGATGATAAATTCGAGAGTTTCCTCAAGATAGCCAGCACGACCAAGAAGATTAACCATGAACACATAATGATCAATTGTGGGTTTAATGCCATAAAAGTCACTCATGCCATTGAAGTATTTACAGCCCTCGTCCACTAAACCGGCATGGCTGCATGCTAGCAAAACACAAGTGAAGCTTACATGGTCAGGGTATGAACCAGAGTACTTCATTAGCTCAAAGAGTTCGAGAGCGTTTTTCGAAAATCCATTTTGTGCATATCCTGCTATCATAGCATTCCACGAGATCACATTTCTTTGAGGCATTTTGTCAAACAGTTTACGCGCCTTGTGTATGCTTCCACATTTTGCATACATGTCTACCAAGGCACTCACAACTACAACATCTGACAAAAATCCGGATTCGATTATGCATTGATGGGTGTCCATTCCCTGTTCCAAAGCTCCCAATTTGGCACAGGCTGGGAGGATGCTGGCAAAGGTTGTAGAGTCTGGCTTTACACCAGCTAATTGCATTTGCTTAAAAGTTTGCAAGGCCTCTTCAACAAACCCATTTTGTGCATAACCTGAAAGCATTGCGGTCCATGAAATCACATCCCTTCGAGGAATTTCTTCAAAAAGCTTTAAGGCCTCATCAAGATCACCATTTTGTGCATATCCTGCAATCAATGAATTCCATAAAACCACGTCTTTTTGAGACATTTTGTTAAACAGTTCACGTGCCTGGTGTATTCTTCGACATTTTACATACATGTCTACTAGTGCACTTACAACTATAACATCTGAAGAAAATCCGCTTTCTATTATGCTTCGATGGATATCTACACCCTGTTCCAAAGCTCCCAATTTGGCACAGGCTGGTAGTATGCTGGCAAAAGTGAACTTATCAGGATGGCTATATGTTCGCTGCATTCTATGAAACAGTGTCAATGCCTCGTGAGAATGCCCATGTCTTTTATGAGCTACAATTATGATATTCCATGAGGAGACGTCTCGTTCTGTCATGTGTTCAAACACTTCACGTCCATCCAGCAAACTACCGCACTTCACATACATGTTGATAAGATTATTTTGAAAAAATGTGCTTGTAGCAAACGCAAAACCCCTGTCAGTGATGAGAGAGTGGATTTGTTTACCTTGTAAAAGAGCTTTTTTGGCAATGCAAACCTGTAAGAGTTGAAGATGTGTAGACGATTGTACAGGGGGATTGTGCGTACTAAGCAGAATATGTAGCGCCTCCTTCAATGACCTCTCTCTACATAATGCTGTGAGATTGAAATTGGCAGTGGATGGCATTGAAACTGTGTGAATAGACAATAGAGGTGATGGTATTGGGAAAACTATAAAGTAGGGCATACATGGCAATAAGTGAAATCTAGAGAATAGGTGGTAGTAATAAAGGTCCAAAGAGCATCCATTTAAATATGTTGCCATTTTGCTACATTTAATACAATGGAACCTATTACTAAACATATATTATATTGAGATTCCTACTCTTTCATCTTGCCAATCAGTTTGTCAATGAAGGAGATGATTTTTTTTGTCACATGACACAACTTGGTAATGTTTATGTGAGTATCTAGGGGAAGAAGGTTGTCTAAGATGACCACCTACCTAATAACGCCATGACTATTCACCTTTCCTATAAATAGAATCAATGTAGATGGAGTTTTGGCCTATGCAATATGAGAATAGTTATCGATGTTGACAAAATTATAATTTGAGTTCCTCTAAATAGAAATATTAATTTTTGTTCTATTCACATGGAGATTAATTAAATTTTATAGTATTTGGCTAAAGAGGTTGAGTTGAAATTGTAGTATTTCCTCATGGTTCTAGTCCTTATATTGATCGTTGCACCAAATTGATACAACCCCCATATGCCATGATAATTAAGCGATTAGAGAAAAGAAAAATCTTAATAATGCTCTAATACCTTCAATTTGTCATTTGGTTGGTCCACTCCATTCATGATGGTGCATTCCCTAATACTTAAAGGGTTGGTCCACTCCATTCATGATGGTGCATTCCCTAATACTTAGGTCTCTTGGACTATGTTGAGGTAGAAAGCTTATCTTATTTCACTCAACTATCTTTCATGATATGTGTCAATGATTTCTTTCATGAGTTTGGACATCCATATAGACACTTCTCTAGTTACACAATATATCTTTCCTCTAAGAACATAATATCTCTCCTTAGAGAGACTAAGGACAATTTAAATAGTCCTCTTGTGGAAAGACTATTAGTGTGGATAAATTCTTATTTACTTTTGAAGGGTGTTGACTATATTATAGATTCGATTAAAGGGGAAATATATTCATCTCATAGAAAGACTATATCATTATGGAAAAATCTTGATTTTCTTGTGAAGGACATAGGTTATAATGTAGCTTCAATTGATTTCTTGATCCTTTTTCCAATTTTGATGAGAATTCAATAATGTTTTTTCATGGCACTCAAAAAGACAAGTGCATGTCCCTTGCTTGCTAAGTATGTCTCAAGAATTAGGCAAAAATTTCCATCATATTTATGCCTCCCCATTTGATGTGTGTACCCTACTAAGAGTACATATATGTACATTTCAAAGTTCTTAGATTTAAACTAATATTTTAATATAATATATATTACACTTTTCTATGGATCCATACACTTTTGTAGGGTTGGTATGTATACATATACATATATGTATGTATATGCATGCATAAATAGATACACATATATGTGTATACATAAATATATGTGTGTGTTATATACATATATTTATATATACATTTATGTATATATATACATGAATATATGTGTGTCTATATAAATATATAAGATTATATATAGATATGTATATATATCACGTGATATAATATATGCATACATACATATATACCATGTATACAACACTACTTCTAGCTCAATAAATCTTAGTTTCTATCATCTTTTAATATTGTTTATTATTTGATTGTTAGGATACCATAACACAACATATCATATGAAAAAAGGATCTAAAGGAAGAAAAACAAAATGGCTTGTTATAGGTTGTGTTACATTTCTTGGTAGCCTTTTTTAATACTATAGCAAGTCCCTTTAGGGTAGTTTTCATTCCTCGAAGGATACATTTCTACACCCTCACTACAACCTTTTTCTCTTTTTTGGTGCCATGGTTTCTTCATGATCTACCTTTACCATTTTGTACAGTCATCTCTATATTCTTAGCAACCATGTTTATGTCTAAAGGAGGCCAAAGGGCCCCTTCTAATTTATTTCAAAGAGGTCATTCAGTCTTATGACCCCATGATGTATTTAATCATGAACTGTAATCAATTTTCTTATTGTAGGCCACAAATAACTTAAATTTTGACTCGATGATCATAAAATGATCATATTATCTAATAGATGTTCGTAGAAGAGTGAGGATGAGACCATTCATTTTATTAATCTAGATCTAATTTTTGATGATATATTATATTTATTAGAGAATACTCTAATTTGTAACTTTATGTGTATCAAAGTCCCATTAGCCTTCCTAGAGAGTTGGGCTCACCAAAATTGACAACCTAAGGGGGATATGGAGGTCATTCTCACTATGAATGATTATTCTTTTGTGATATTTTATAAATTGGATGAATATAATATAGCTTTCAAAGGAGGTACATATTTCTATAATCAAGCAATTTTATTTGTTAAACCTTGGCATGTGGGTTTTAACCTAGTGGAAGAGCTCCCCTTTCAAGTTTTCGTTTGGATTTGTTGCTTGTGGTTTCACATGGAGTTATAGATATTTTACATTATTCAATACATTATGGTTATTGAGAAACTTATGGAATCCTCACATCAAGTACATTGGAAAGGAAGGTAAGTACTTATTCTCACACTTGTGTTGAGATTATTCTTAACAAGCCTCTTCATAAGTTCCTAGAGATCATATTAGGACACATGCAATGTATTCAACAAATAGACTATGAATCCATTCTATTTCAATATCCAATTTTTCATTCTTATCTAGATATTTACAAAGGGATTTCCCACATAGAGTTTTAGTTCCCTCCCATTTGCCACTAGATATCACTAAAGCAAGTTCTAATGAAAAGGGAAAGCCCTAACACATGCAAAATAATATGATTTGACCTAACACCTTTATGTCCTATGCAATTAAAAGGTGTTGTCGAGATTACCATTTGAATAGACAATAGACGTGATGAGATTGGGAAAACTATAAAATAGGGAATAGGTGGCAATAAGTGAGGTATAAAAAATAGGTGGGAGTATGAAAGGTCCAACAAGCATCCATTAGAATATGGTATCATTTGGCTACATCTAATACAATGGACATTATACAACCTAGTACTAAAAATATATTCTATTGAGGATCTTACTCTTGCATCTTTCCAATCAGTTTGTCAATGAAGGAGATGATGTTTTTTTTCAAAAAACAAAACTTGGTCATGATTATGTGATTATGTGTGGGAGGAAGGTTGTCTAAGATGACCACCTATCAAATATCACCATCATTATCACCTTTAATAAAAATAGAATCAATGTTGATGGATTTGTTGGCTTATGCAATATGAGAATAGTTGTTATAGTTTCAATGTTGACAAAATTATAATTTGAGTTCCTATAAATATAAATATTAATTTATTCTATTCACATGGAGCAATTAATTAAATTTTATAGTATTTGGCTAAAGAGGTTGAGTTGAAATTGTCGTATTTCCTCATGGTTCAATTCCCTATATTGATGGTTGAACGAAATTGGTACACCCCCATACTATGATAATTTATCGATTGGCGAAAAAAAATCTCTTAATAATTCTCTAACACCTTCAAGTTGTCTTTTGACTGGTCCACTCCATTCATGGTGCTTTCCCTAATACTTAGGTCTATTGGACTATGTTAAGATATACTTCTTATCTAATTTCACACAACTATATTTCATGATAAGTGTCAATGATTTCTTTCATGAGTTTGGACATACATGTAATCACTTCTCTAGTTACATGATCTATATCTTTCCTCTAGGAACATAACATCTCTCTTTAGAGAGACTAAGGGCCAAAAATAGTGATTTTGGAAAGAGTATTAGTATGCACAAATCCTTATTTAGTTTTGAATGGTGCATTGATTGTAGTATAGATTCAATTAAAGAGAAAAATAATTCCTCACATAGAAAGACTATCATTGTGGACAAATCCTTATTTTCTTGTGAAGGACTAGGTTATAATGTAGTTTTAATTGATTTGTTGATCCCTTTTTCAATTTTGATGAGAAGCCAATAAGGTTTTTTCATGGCACTCAAAAAGACAAGGGCATGTCCCTTGATTGTTGAGTATATCTCAAGGATTAGGAAAAAAATTCCTTCATATTTATGGCTCCTTGTTTTTAGGTGTGTACCCTACTAAGAGTACACATATGTACATTTCAAAGTTCTTAGATTTAAACTAATATTTTAATATAATATATATAACACTTTTCTATGGATTCATATACTTTTTTTAGGGTTGGTACACATACATATACATATATGTATGTATATACATGTACATAAATACATACACATGTGTGTGTATATTATATACATATATCTTTATGTATATTTATGTATGTGTGTATGTATGTATGTATGTGTGTGTGTGTGTGTGTATATATAAATATATAAATTTGTATATATCTATATGCTGCCACAATAGTGGTTTACACTTTTTGGGAGATCCTGATTTTTGCTGAAATCACATATTTTTAGAAAATATAATGATTTAAGATTGAAAAGTTCCATTTAAAGGATTCCAATTGAAGAGGGTTTGATCAAACCACATTAAACCAAGCCCTCTTGGATAGAACCCCGCTAGTTTTAAACCATACCTATAACAGAGTCTCCTTTACACCTATCAAAATGCTAATAAAAAACCACTTTTGATTTACCTTTTGGGGGATCAAATGAATTCATTTAAAATTTATTTTTTGTAAGTATATATAGTCCTTATTATAAGCTCCCAGAAAAGTATAATTTTAATTAAATTAAATTTGATTATTATATTTATTTTTTATTTCTTGTGAATGTAGGTTTTTCACAAAAAATCAAGTTCTCTATTCTGCACATGTGGAAAAATAGAATATTATCAAAAATTGAAAATATGAGTGCACTAGATATTGTAAGTCCTTGGATCTAACAAAAAGAAAAAAGAATTTCATATTAATAAAAAAGTTAATGCGATTATAATGTCGCTGCTTATGTACAAATTGTAATTGGTTTGACTTTGAAACTTGATTAAAGAAAAAATATTAAAAAAAAACTATCTATCCAAGTCGAAGCACTAGATATTGGAGCTACAAATCTAAATTCGAAAGAATTAGAATTTTATCCTTCATGGAAAAAAAGTTATGCATTATACAGTGAGCGTCACTTTTTTAAAATGTTGTTTTCTGAAAAAAATAGTTTTCAAGGGAGATGGAAAAAGAAGTGCAATCTAATTCCAAACATTTTGAAAAAAATATATTTAGAATCTACAGGAAAAATTTCACGAAACTCTAGTTTGGATCATCTTCAAATTCCTCACAGTTTAGCTGCTCTAGGTGCTCAAAAGTGAAGATTTAGTTACAAAAAATTATTTCAGTGTCTAGTTTGGCCAAAAATTGTAAACCACTATTGAGATATAATATATTATAATATATGTATGCATACATATATGTAGATCATATATATAACACTACTTCTAGCTCAATAAATCTTAGTTTCTACCATCTTTTAATATTTCTTATT